>JAJOOR010005419.1:0-45322 GCA_036250505.1 Solanum acaule | reverse complement strand
TCATCTTACGAATAACCCTCTCAGAGTATTCTAAATCACCCAACATAATATTCATGTCCACCTCTTCGTTCAAAAGTTTATGGAAGTATGCCTGTCATTTCTGTCTATTGTGTGCATCTTCCACCAATACTGTCTTCTTCATCTTTAATGCACTTCACTTGGTTTAGATCTCAAGTTCTTCTCTCTCTCGCCTTGACAAGCCGATACAACTTCTTATCCCAGCCATTATCCAATAGTTCTTTATACAAGCATTCAAAATCTGTCATTTTAGCTGTTGTAATCGCTAACTTCACTTCCTTCTTCATTATCTTATATCTCTCCTTTTCTCTTTCCTCGTCTTTGCTCTACACTAACTCCATATAAGCAACCTTCTTGGCTTTCCACTTTCGCTGGACAGCTCCATTCAACCACCAATTATCGATTTTTTTTTAGGGCACTTTTAGAATCTTGAAGGATGAATTAACAGTTCAATTTTAAGAGTAAGTTTGTAGACAAAATGTGTTCCATTACAAAAACAGTTAGAATAGCAGCTACTCGCCTTATTGAGATAGTTCATCTGTGTAACGACACAAACTGCCACAATAAACATAAAAGCCCAGGTTTCCGGATAGATCAGCTGGTTCTTTCCCTCTACAGTTAACTTCAGTGAAGTACCAAGGGCTTTAACACTCATAACCTGCACAATAGACATAAGAGGGACATAAGTTCTAATGCATCTATGCAAACAATTACAGAGTTTTTGGTTGTTGACTAACAAACATAAGATTTTTGGACGTAAAGCATTTAAATGATAGACCACAAGGCAAGAAAATTCGATTCAAAATTTTACCGAGAGAGAACCCATCAATGAGCAGATTCCAGTGAAAACAAGGACATTTGAGTGTCCACATTGAGGAGCAAAGTAGAAGACAAGAATGAAAACCAAGACAATCACCGATCCCATGTAGAGCATAAATGCTGGAATAGAAAAGGAAATGAAGTTAGAAAGTGTAGATGGTCCCAAAGGAACTAGAGGATTTAGTCATGATGGGAACATCTCACCTTTCTGAGTTGCCATATACCAAATTTCTTTGACAGAAGAGATAGGATGCTCCTGTGGTGCATGGACAACTATAACAACAGAACCAATAATGCACAGCACACATCCCAAAACTCCAAGTGGATGCAACTTTTCCTTCAAAATAATCTGAGCCAATACAGCACTACAAGAGTTTTTGGCCATAAAACTGGTTATGCAAGCAGAAGCAAATCTCAACTCTTATCATAAACAATGATATACACTATTACCAAGATTACACACCTGACAATTATACTCAATGCACCCAGAGGGGTGACAAGAACTGCCGGAGCAAAAGCATATGCCACAAAATTTGCGATCTCTCCGACTATCACTATGAAAAGCAAAAGAAAAAAAGACAAGAAATTTCTATGGACAGTCAGCCAATGATCAAGAAAGAAAACACTAGACCTAGGCCACACCTTACTTCTATTTGGAGAAATTCATGAAACAAATCAGTAGCACCAAAAGGGTAGAGAGTTGATTAACAGAAAACTCCAAAATTGAAAAAAGAACACATTAATCAATCATTAAACATTAACTTCCCATACCAAACTATCAACAAATTATATTCATATATACACTTCTACAGTCCTTTCAAGCAGCAACACTTTATCAAACATTGATATACACAAACAAATGCTGTAATTAAGGATATAGTACTGCAGAGAACAGAAACAACATGCCCAGCGCAATCCCACAAGTGGGGTCTGGGGAGGGAACGGTGTACGCAGACCTTACCCCTGCCTTGAGAAGTAGAGAGGTTGTTTCTGATGGACCCACAAGGGCTCCCAAAAAAAGGGAAAAACTTACTTGTGATCATTCCAATCCACCAGAGGGGCTCCAAAAGATATGAATACCCACCAACACCTACAAAACAAACCCAAGAAAACTCAAAAATCAGATTCATACAACAGAACAAGTAACAAGAACATGAAAAGATGAAAACTTTAAAGAACCCCACATACCAGCTCTAACACCAGAGACTACCGCAGCTCTTCTAAGGCCTTTCTTCTTAATAATAAAACTTGTCCCTATGAACACACTTGAAAGCAGAGCCAAAATAATACCTGTCATATTATCTTTAGAGAAAACCATGATTAAAACTTATCTTTCTCTTTTTTCCTTCTTCTTCTTCTTCTTCTTTTCTTCATGGAAATATGAAAATCATCAGTTTTTCCTTATTGGGTCATCAAATCTCAACTCAAATCACAAAAAAAATATATTAAAAATTTGTTTTTTTTTAATAACACTTGTTGTTCTTGATTTGGCATATTATATGTGCTGCAAATTTGTCAGATCCAGCTCATTATTCACAAATGGGTCCTAAAGCTGTCCGATTCTTGAATGAAAACTAGCCTTAGATCAATAACCATCCAAGGTGTATATTCATTCTTGATTCTTGATTCTTGTGCATTTCATCACATGTGATTTTATGTTCAATAAGAAAAGATTTTATACTTAAAAAAAAAAAAAAAACTAAACTATCGATGTTTAATTAGTTTAATACTTACACCTTGTTTGGTGGTTACCCGTTGTATTGTATTGTTAGTTTAAATACAATGTTTATTTTGATTGTTACTTAAATTTTATTGTATCGTATCGTTTAAATTCATCGTTAGGTAACGATGAAAAGACTCATTTTATGAAACGACCAATTTGGTGTGATTGTGTCGTTATCTTAATATATTCTTCTCATTTTATCTTTATTTATTGTTTCATAATTGTATTTCATCTTTTACTCTATCTTTTCATAGTATCTCTACCCCGTATCCTACTTTTTTTGTAGGTTTATTATTCAAATCATGGACGTGTGACATTATATTAGTAGTCAGATAATTTTATATATATATGGATAGCTGATTTATTTATTTAATATAAATAGTCGGATAATTAAAAATAATTTCATCCTTTTATTTGGGGATTATTATTTTTATATCTTGGTACCAAATGATCACTAACATTTTCATATGGTATTATGTAAATATCTTTTATTTAGTATTTTTTTTCTTTATTTTCTTTTCAAATATCTACAACTTTTTCTAATAAGAATAAATCAATTAAATTCATACTATAAAATAATAATAATAATAATAATAATAACAACAACAACAACAACAACAACAACATAAAAATGAAATAATCAGGAGAAAAAAGACTAATTAAAATTATGATAGAATTTTAACATAATTATAAACTCGATTTTAAAAAGAAAACTTTAAAATAACACTAATACTAGCAAAAAAATATACTTTTAAGGTGTAAAAACAATTTTTTTTTATCTTATTTATTCTTTCTTCTTGTCTACATTACATTGTTTTGAAATACTGTTCTGTTTCGACTCTCGATAAAGATTATATTAGTAGAAAGCTTAGAGCTTATTTGTGTTAGTAGATCGTTAGTAGTTAATATTTAGATAGAAATATGTAAAAAAAAAAATTGATCAAAGTAAAAATCTTTTTGCCTAACCAACTTATCATGTTTGACTAATTTTCGTTATAGTAAGTTAGTTTGAGTGTTTGACTAGCTTATAAGCTGAATCAAACCTCGTATAATCATATTGTACCTTTGATCAAAAAACATATCCTAAATTGTCTTTTTTTTACTATGTAATTTGACTATCAAAATATTCCAAATGTGTGTATCTATTTTATAGGGTAAAATTTGAGTCAATTCTTTAAATGGTCACCCAAGTTTAGAAAATTGCTTTGAAATATCATTTATGTTTCATTTAGGACCAAAATATCACTCAACTATCACTATTTTCCTCTAAATATACTTAAGACTTCAAAAGTTTCACTCTCTCCTAGTTGGCATGCCGTGTCATTGAAGCTTTTTTTTTTTAAAAAATAGACTTATTTAATTCATCAAACTCATTTAACTAAAATAATGATCTTATTATTTTCTAAAAAGTATATATTAGTTTATTAAGAAGAAATTTTCATGCTTAAGAATCTTTCATCATAATTATTTTTTTATTTTTTTATGCTATGAAGAATAGTTTTTTAAAACTTACTATAATGTCATCAATTTTGAATACTTACAAACAGATATATTCAAAAAATATTTATGTATAAATCACTCATGAATGTCAACTTACATCAATTAATCATATATTATATAATGGATCAATAATATTAAAGTTCAATTAACTATTAAAAAATAATTAATTGGGTACTTTGAAATTCATACTTACAATATCTTTTTTTGAAAAGAAATTAGAAAGTGAATAATATTTATATTAGAAAATAAAATTTTGATCTTTATTTATCAGTATATTAATCTCATATAATATGTATATTATTGAATTAAAAATAGGCAATTCAATTAATTATTATTTGTATTTCATGGATTTGGGATGAGATAAAAATATATATTGGCGTTTAATTGTATGATAAATTAAAAATAATATAATATAGCTATAAAAGAATAAAAATAAAAAATTAAATAATAATTTTCTCTTTCTGACTAACTTTTTGTCAACCTTACAAATTTATTTGAATACTTTTATAAAAAATTTGCTTAAAATTTTCAAATAATTTACTTAGGGATTTTGAAAATTATCAAATAATTATTAAACACAAAGTTTTTTTCATTGAATTTTGTTTGGTAAAAAAATATAAGGAATTAGTTTTAATTTTTTTTTTTTATAATCTTCATAAATTCTCATGTAATTTATATATTTGTTTTTTAGAGACATAAGTTTGATGAATTAAATAGGATTATTATTTTTTAAATGATGATCTAATAGCATGATATATCAACTAGAATAGAAGGAGACTTTTGAGATATTTAATATTTTATTTTTTTTGATAAAAAATAGTAATAATATTATTCACTTTCTCTTTTTTTCAAGAAAAAATATATTGCAAGCATGAATTTCAAAATACATAATTGATTTTATTGTAATAGTTAATTGACATTTAATATTATTGATGCATTATAAAATTTATGATTAATTGATGTAAGTTAGCATTCATGAGTGATTTGTATATCAATTTTATTTTTGAATGTATATGTTTATAAGTACGCAAAATTGGTGATATTATAATACGTTCATAACATAAAAAAAATAAAAAGTTTAATTATAATAAAAGATTCTATAAGTATGAAGATTTATAACCAACATGGGTTGTGGTGCACTGGTGGGAGTGCTTCACCCTTAACCAGAGGTCTCGGGTTCGAGCCCTGGGTATGGAGAAAATCTTATTGGGAGCGCCACCCCTGAATGGGCACTGCAGAGCGCGATCCGGATTTAGTCGAAGCTCCAATGTGGAACCAAAAAATAAATGAAGATTTATTCTTAATAAACTGGTATTTTATATATATAAATATGATCATTATTTTAGTTAAATGAGTTTAATGAATCAAATTAGTCTATTATTAAAAAAAGACTTTAATGACATATCATGCCAACTAGGAGAGAGTGAGGCTTTTGAAGTTTCAAGTATATTTGGAGGAAAATAGTGATAGTTGAGTGCTATTTTGGTCCTAAATATATGTATCCAATTTAACAGGCCTTCCAAATTCTGTGTGCCTAAAATTGGTCAGATTCACCATCAAAGTCAAGTGAGGACAACTAAGAATATTTCTTTTGTTTTTCTTAACAAGTACTCTAATTTTTCCTTCATTTCAATTTACTTGATACAAAATTTAAGATAATAATAAAAATAATTGAATCTTGTTATTTTAAATTAAAGGTATGCCAATGTATCAAAATATCCTTTAATGTCGTAATCTTCAACATGTCAAGTAAAAAATTGAAATTAAAAAGATGCTAAAAAAGAAAAAGATTTAAAAAAAAAACAGACAAAAAATGAAAGTATGTAAGACAAATAAATTAAAATTAATTTCTTTTCAATCTAGGGATTTCTGTGATTGATTGGAGGCTTATGTCAGTGTGTATTATTAAAATTTTAATATTCCAATTGTAGAAGGCTCCACTTGGAAGATGCTGCTGATACATCAACATTAACATTTTGTGACACGGACATTGCCATTTAACATCAGATTTGTGCCCAAAAGTCTCACACTGAGAGATCAAACATTCCCTAACAAAATCGACTCCATACCCAAAAAGACTCGAAGCCAAAACCTCTTGGAGTTAAGGATGAAGGAGTACTTGCCACTCTATCACAACCACTAGTTGAATGACCCTTTGTTCCACAATCCTTTCCTTGTAGTATTTAGGATGATAATAACCTATTCATTCTCATATTTATTTAAGGAAAACATATCGATTAGTACAGTGCGACCAAACTTATTTACAAATATGATCAAAATATGCGCTAATTATATATATAGCAACACAAAATGAACAATGAACCTGTGCTATGCAGTGATACTTCTGAAGTATTTTCAGTGTCATGCATGACATCTGTGCTTGTTGATTCACCCTTCTTTAGTCATTAGACAAAACAAAGTTTAAAAGATTTTTAATGAGTAACATCATTTCACTAAAAAAACAAAAAGATATAACTCAATGTATGTAATAATACATCAATATATTACACAAATAGCTGTATTTTGAACATCAAGAGATTAAAAGTAACAACAGTTTGGAGAAAAAATCTTCATGAGCTCAGCAAGCTCCGAGCAGCTTCCAAACTCAGTTCTTCATCCACCTGAAAGTTGTAAAGTTTTCCAGCGAAAAGTTATGTCACAGCTTTAGGTAATGGGGTTAACACAAAATAGAAAAACACGCTTTTACCAAATCCAAACAAAGGGAAAGCAGGAAATTTTCTGCTTGGGTTAGGTTAGTGTACTTACAAGTTTCCTGTAAACTTGTCGAAATGTCTTGCAAAATTCTTCTGCTTCTGCTGGATTCATCTGTGTAAAAAACCAGACCAAATCCTTTGTTAGTTACAGATGTGACCACGTTTGGTCTTGTAGTAGGATGAGATATTGTCAGTTGTCAATGAAGCGGGATGAAAACCATGTTGATCTAGTGGTCAATGATGTGGAACGGAACTATGGGGGATCAAGGTTTAATTTACAGCAGACGCAAAAATATTGATTTCTTCCATTTGCCAAAGCTTGAAGGATAGAGTTATTCGATACATGTGCTGGTAGGAGGTAAGAGACTAGCAGGTACCCGATTGAATAGTCAAGGTACGCACAAGCTAACTCATACACCACCATCAGGAAAAAAAATATTAAATCAGGATTAAATATTGCACACAAACCATCTAATGAAGTTCTGTTCAGAACATTCTTAATCATCTCACTAGGGTTATGATTTTTGTAAGGATGTCCTGTTTGAATAATCTTCCTCAGCAAGATATGGAAAACAAAAAAGTCATCCAATGCTTGTTATCACTTTTAAATATCCGTCATTCTCCCCCCTCTGTGAGAACCTTAATCAAGGAGCACTCTAATCACCAGCGTATACCATTTTGTTCATAAGATGACTGACTTAACAAAAGGAGACTCCTTGCTTGGTCATTTAGCAGCTTCATTTATAGCTGTTCTGATCTAATCCCCCCTACCAAAGCATAATGTTAAATGACACTAATAGCTAAGCTCAAAGAGAGGAAGATTGCTCATAAAGAGTCCGAATTCCCCTCATTCCATGGATGTGGGATTCAGCAATGTAAGAGTCCCACATCGGATATTAAATGACTAATTGTCTCCCTATATGGTCTTGGACTATCCTTCCTCATGAGCTAGATTTTGGGTTGTGTTAGGCCCAAGATCCATTCTTTTACATGGTATCAGAACTAGATCCATTCCATTTCTTTGTTCACCGAAGTTTGGCCCCATATTATATTGTCCACATTCCAATTAACGAGGTCTGGGCATGTCGGGAGTGTAAAAATCCCACATCGGATTTGGAAAGGGTAATTGACCTCCTTATATGATCTTGGCCAATCATCCCCATGTGGGCTAACTTTTGGCGTTGATTATGCCCAAGATCCATCTCTTTACATATAATATGACTCACTTAAACGTGGTGTAGTTTTAGCTATAATGATTCGGTCTTGTAGGTCAGACGAATTTCCAGGGTTGGTCATTTGAACTTTGATTTCTAATTTGCTTTCTAACACCTCTAGTTGAGCAGTCCCTTAATGTTGCCACCAAATTCAACTACTTCTAGGGGCGCATGCTACCTTGAAAATGGGCATATTGACACTTCATGCCTTTTAATTTGCATCAGTACTTCTTCACCAAGTAACCACTCAACTTTCCCTACTAATCTGAAGGTACTGATTTAGGAGTTTGTATAGTTATCCTCTTTGATCATGAGGAAAAATTACCATTTATCACAAATTTGTTGATATTTCACCAGGTAAATCATTAAGACCAGCCAATTGAGAGAATTATGTTTATAAGATGTACAGTTACTCACCAATATCATTATTATTACATTTACTCCCCTACTATATTATTCTTTGATTTTATCATCATTTGTTGTTTCCTTCACTTTAGTTAGCATATTATTTGTTGTCGATGTTGTTCATTTCTCATTTTTTATGGCTTCTTCACTACTGTATTTCCTTTCCAAACCTACTTTATTATGCTTTACTTGAGCCGAGGCTCTTTTTGAAACAACCTCTCTACCTTCACGAGGTAAGGATAAAGTATGCATACACACTTTATGGCTTCTTCACTACAGTATTTCCTTTCCAAACTTGCTTTATCATGTTTACTTGAGCCGAGGGTCTTTCTGAAACAACCTCTCTACCTTCACGAGGTAAGGATAAAGTTTGTGTACACACACCCCTCCCCTCAGATGCCACTTGTGGTATTACACTGGGTATGTTGATGTATAGACATAAGGAAACACTAAAAAGGAGTGAACTCATGCCATCAACTCGAGCAATTATGAGGTGTTAAGTATCTGCTCGAGCAATTATATGAAGACCAACAAGTTCAAAACAATAAGACTTGTTAATAGCCCTTTGATGTATATACAAGCATGTATTCAAGCCAAATCAAATTTGAATCTACAAGGTTTGGCTGAACAATATCTGATAGCGCATTGGGAAATTGTTTATGATGACTCTATGCAAAAATTACATAACAAACAATCATAACAGGAGATACCTTTTTCTCCGCAGCTGCTTTTAGTTTGCCCCAAAATGCTTCTGCAACATGAAAGTGATTCAGTAACTGAGATCTTTCCAAAGTGGTGTAAGATATACAGATCAAGCAATCTCAATATAGCCCAAAAACTTTATTACCATTGATTGTTTCGAAATGAGCATTCATAAATAATTTCAATCTCTGATAAGAATAAAATATATGGATTTCAAATTTTACTTTTCATATGTTAAAGTTTAGATAGGGTTTGAAACTTAAAATTCTGACCAGAAGATCTGCTACTGAAACTTTAGGGGGGATTCCGTAATGAGAAGAAAAAGAAAACAGTAATTTAAAACTGATTTGCATGATAAAAGAGTTGGAACCAAGACCTAGATTTAATGCCAGATATTAAATGATATATCAATCTGAAAATATATACACTTCAGAAATGAGGGCACCCACAGCAAACTACTAGAATAGGTTGTACTGTTACCAATTTCAATATATTAAAATAGAGCAGGTTGTTTAGTTTTTATGATCTAATGACAACAGTATTTTCATGTAGGTTGAATAATTCTAAGGACATTGTAAACAACTTTCGTCATTTACCAGAAAAAAAAAATTGATAACGTCATAACATACCACCATGGCCCATTGCTCTAGTATTGGACTCTACTGCAGCTCCCTTACTTTGACCATCTTGCAATTGCTTCACCTGATACAGCTTTTGGCGTAAGAAGAAATAATCAAGATCTGAAAACAAAGCTTCAGATAATTATGTGTTGAAAAGTTTCTGCCCTACCTCCTCTTTCTGCTTGGACTGGGAAGTTGATTGACTTGACGCATCCAAATCAAGCTGATGGGAGACGAATAAAATGCAAAGGAGAGTTGGGAGGTAAGATTATATATATGGAATAATATGCACTGGGAAACTGAAGAAGAAAAGAACCATTAGAAATTAAATGATGACACTAGACGAGATCAATATGATGGGAATAAGCATGACAGAGATGTGGATATACTTGTCTATTCTCGCTTTTACATCACAGATATTTGTAGAGTCTCATATGCGCACAACCATTTCTATTTTCCCACTAGATAGGTTGAACATGCTGAGGAGTTGGCAATTTTTTTCACTTTCACTTCTTCCTCATTTTCATCCCAAAAAAGAGGTAATGGCACAAGAATTTAACTTTTAATTCCCAATCACTCTCCCCATTTTCGGACCCTAATTAAAAGACTAAGGTATTCAAGTGTATAGAAGCATGTAAAACATATGATTAAGATGGCAAGCCATGAAATCAGCCAAGAGAATTCCTCTTTATTGTCTGGCATAACTGCTGAAATCCCCAATTATATCACCGAAGAGATATTCCTTTCCAAAGAAAAAAGAAGACCAATAACTAATAAGCCTTCAGGGCTGGTATAGAGTGGATTTTTTTGTTGGGATCCGAAAAGTTAATGAGTATTTCAACTGTACATTCAGGACAGAATGAATCAAAATGAGGAGAATTGTTATTTATTGTTGTAACATAAATTAAAAGTGATGATAATTATATTACAGTATAAAAGCAATAGATGGATATAAAGACAGTGTTAGCCTATTAATTCTTTCGCACTTCAAAGGAAAATAATAACAATTAAGATATTGGCTTTGAAAGCTCATTTGAACTCCACCATTGGGTTCATACGCTACACAAACTCACAGGCCATTGCCCATTGAGTTTCTAGTACCTCCACGACTACGATTAAAATATAAGCACATGATTTGATCCAAGATTCCATAAAGAAAGTTAGGATAACCAAACAACGCTTTAGCACACGAGTTCTAAGTCTTGATTAGCAAAAGCAAAACACAAAAATTAAGAGAATTATTTTACTTCATCATTGTAAGCTTGTGGACAACCCAAGTGGAAAATTGATGATAATATAGAAACTGAGAATGCTTACTAAGCTCCAAATTTCAAGAAAACTACATCATAAACATGTCTCCTACAGTACTACAAAAATTACTAAAGAACAGCCAAAACAACAAGATTGTCCAACGGCAACTTGAATCAACTCAACATATAATAACCTTAATCACCCTACTTCATACCTTAAGCCCCAAATTTCAAGAAAACAACATCACCAACATGTCTCCTACAGTACTACAAAAAATACTCAAGAACAGCCAAAACAACAAGATTGTCCAACGGCAACTTGAATCAACTCAACATATAATAACCTTAATCATCCTACTTCATACCTTAATGCTTACTAAACCCCAAATTTCAAGAAGACAACATCACCAACATGTCTCCTACAGTACTACAAAAAATACTAAAGAACAGCCAAAACAACAAGATTCTCCAACAGCAACTTAAATCAAGTCAACATATAATAACCTTAATCACCCTACTTGAGGACTTTTCAAAACTAAAATAGTAAACAAAAACTATACATCAGCACAAAACTCAGTTCTGGGTATCCAGATTTACAAAAGATCAATTGGACTAAACTATTTTCTTCTACTTACAAGAATTCTAAAAATAGCTCCTTTACACCATAAATTAATAGACAGAATAGAATCAAGCTTAATCTTCTGTAAAGGGTAAAGAGTTGTATCTAACAATCACCCTAGACACCCAAAAAAGAATTTAATCAGGAGGGTATTAAGTGAAAGAGATAGTAAATCAGAACCCATTTTTTCAATTTTCAAGAATGTACTAAAGATTGGATTTTTATAGAAAACAAAGAGTGTATCAAGATAGATAAAAAGGAGAGAGCTTTGTTTACATAATAATCTGGAGAGCGAACGGCTGGGAAGAGCTCAAGAAGGCGTTGAAATTCCTGTTCATCCATATTCTTGATCTCTCTCTATCTCTCTGCTGCGCTAAAACCCCCCCTTTGCTCCTTTCTTTTTACTGCTGCCTGGCGGTGTCCGGAGTCTATATAGACACTCCATCTTTTTATGTTGTCTCTTCTATTTTTATTTTATAGAACTATCGCAAATGATATGTAAATATCCTTTGTCATATTTTTAAAATATTGGTACCTTGTCATCTAAAAACTAGAGCATATATACCCTTTATATATGCTCTAGTTTTTGGATGGCAAGGACACCAAAGTCCCAAAGTATGACGAAGGGTATTTGCATACCATTTACGATAGTTCAGGGCATATTTGTCCTTTTTCTCTTTATTTTTTCCAATTTTTGACCCGGTCAGATCCAACCTTCATCTCGAACCCGACTCTCGGCCTCAATTTATAGCTTGACTTTCAATTTCAATCTCGATTCCCAACTCCAATTTTCGCCTCGACTTAAATATTTTTCATAAAATATTTTTTTTATACCAAGCATAATCTTCTTTTTTTTGGTAGTTTTTGATTGAACAAAAATTAGAAAAAATAATAATTTATATTTTAAATTTAAATGTGCAAAAATGTTATACTTTTAAGTAGGGGTGTTCACGGGTCGGTTTGGATCGGTTATTGGTCAAAACCAAAACCAAACCAATTTAATCGGTTTTAAAATTATCAAAACCAAACCAAACCAAATATAATGGAGTATACATTTATAAGTTTGGTGGTTATCGGTTTCGGTTTGGTTCGGTTCGGTTATTCGGTTATTAACCATACACAAAAATAAAAGAAACAATTCATTCAAAATGTGGGAAAAAAAGTGACAACAATCCATTCAAAACAAAAAATAGTTAGAATGACTTAAATTACCGAACTTTCATCACTAAATTTACTATCAATAAAGCTTTAAAATTCACTATATTGGCCTAGAAGGAAGAGACAATAACATTTTCAGTCTTACAAAGAATTGTCATAGACCCTCATATACATGAAATCAATAAGAAAAATGTTTTCACCTTGGGCATTCTTGCTTTCAATAAGTAAAGTCTAAAGAAATTTTAATGGAAACATATGTAAGATCTTTAAAATTGTTTATAAAAACAATATATTAAGTATGTATATTAATAAAAAATATATATATAATTCATTGGTTCAGTTCGGTTATTTAATTGGGTTTTTCGAATAAAATCATAACCAAACCAAATACTACCGGTTTTCAAAAATCTAAAACCAAACCAAACCAAACCCAAATAAAATCGATTTTATTTTATTGGTTTGGTTTGGTTTTTCGGTTTGGATCGATTCTTATCCAAACCGTGAACACCCCTACTTTTAAGTCTGTCATATATGATAAAATGAAATTTAAAGAAATTATTAAATATAAAAAAATAATTTTCTTTCTTAAATAAGTCAAACAAATGATTTTTTTGACGAATTTATACCATTAGTCATAGACGTCTGTCTAATGATCTTTTATTAATAATAAAATAAAATCTTTACGTGAATAAGTACAAGCAAGGAGAGACAGACCTTACCTTACAAATCTTAATGAGGTGACAAACCTCTACTAATAATAAAAATGAAGAAAATAAAAGATAGAGAAAACTAGGTATTCTATATTCTATAATCATCATAGGGTTTATAATACACTCTATGATGATATTACAAATGAGGATGCTTAAATAATGTAAGAGTATAAACGTCATGAAAAAGGTTGAGTTATTAATCTTCAACTTCCTTGTATATATGTATGAAGTCTACAGTAACCTAGAATATTTTCCGCTTGTTTTCTTCTTCAAATTTGTTCAATAACACTTGATAGTTTATCACTTCCTCTTGGATTTATTGGATCTTGTTGAAATTGGTTGTACTGTCATATGATTCTACTTGGCCATTAGCACAGTAGATGCCTTGGAACAATTCCTCAATCGTCTCACCATCCCAACTAAGTTGCCTACCATGTGTCTTACTTTGGTTTTTATTGCTTCCACTTTTTTGTTGCCTAGATGAAAGATCATCATTTCTAGCCGCTTTATCAAAGCATATATCCAACATATTATCTTTCCCAACTCAATACATTGACTAAGCCCGACGCTAAGTCCCCAACTCATTTATCTTTGCAATCGCATTTTTAGGCACAAATATTGAAGCTTTTGAACTTAATTTGTTATTCAAAGGAGGAGGTGAAACATGTTCTTCTTCATCAACCAAATCATCTCACCTAGAAGCTCTACTAAGTAATCATGAGAAACTTTTCCTCTCTCACACCAGACAAGGAAGTAGTTGGTATTACTCTCTCCGTCCACTTTTAAGTGTCATGGTTTCTCTTTTTAGAGTCAAACATAAAACCTTTGACTAACATTTGACGATGTATTTTTTCATCATACTGAAATGCAAAAAATTATAATTTATAGTATTTTTCGTATAGATTTTGAATATCTAAATTTTTTGTTTAAAATATCAAATTAATGTAATCTAATTTAACTTTGAAAATTAGTCAAATTGACTTTCGAAAAACACAACATGACAAATAAAAGTGGGCAGAGGAAGTATTAAACAAAAAAGAACAATGGCAACACAAGTTGAAGAAACATAAAGAAGGAGAATAAGGGAAGTATAAATCAATAATCACTTTGTATTAGATATGCTACAATGAGCAGCTTGATGTTGTCTAAATAATGGCATGTTCATTTTGACAGACAGTCACAAATAGATTATTTTTGGTCATATTTTGATAAGTATACACTATAGAAGTGGCATCTCTTCTACTCTATATTCTGGTTTTTGCACTTCTGATGAGACCATTTGATCACATCTGGGAGGTTTACCATCCTACATCTTGGATGCATCTGCCGTTACTCCGCTCAAAGCAATGGCTGCTTTGGATCCGGATGGGCGGCCCAAATGCTTGCTGATGAACTCCCCGGCTACCAGGAGTTTCTGTAGATCCACATTGGTTTTAATCCCGAGACCATTAAGCATGTAGACAACATCTTCCGTTGCAACATTGCCAGTAGCTCCTTTGGCATATGGACAGCCTCCGAGACCAGCAACTGAGGAGTCGACTGTGCTAATACCCATCTGTGGACAATACGACAAACAATTATGCACTAAAAAACAGCAACTCCATGACAATAACCAGTGGTGGAGCCACAGGTAATGAGGAATTCAATTGAATCCCCTTTGTTGAAAAATAATACAGTGCAAATAGCATAAAAACAATTTTGTGTATATATTCAAAAATTTTAATCCTCGACATAAGAGAAGCTTTTAGTGGCGTGGTGTGGTTCAGAATTGTTCTAGTCACAGGTTTGAGTCCCGGGAGTGGCGTTCATGCATCTTTTTGTAGCTCCCTTGTAAGAATTCTTGGCTCTGCCACCGACAGTAACTACCATTTCGTGCTTTTGTTGAACATGGCAAAGCATTACCATACTCTTTTATTCCAATTGGAAATTTATTGACTAGCACTCTAGGTACATAATTCAAAATGCAATGAGAAAAAGTGAAATATGGATGTGAAGTAAAATGTTAGTATCATGGTCATTAGCAGTATTTGGTAAAGACAGAATGAAAATTTTGGACTGAAAAACATAAATTTATGGAAGTAAATAGGATTATTTCTTCATCCAGTTGTTAGAAAAGTTTTCCCCATAGGATTCTGAAAATTCCTAGCTTTGTGCAGACATGTGAGCTTGTTCCACTCTTATTTTGGTTGGAGAGGTTAGACTTCACTAGTGCCCGTGCAACTTTATATTTCCCAACCATTATTCATAGAATCTCGAGTAGGTTTGAGAAAACAAAACTAGTACCAGAGGTCATTGGGAAGGCACATTGAAATTATGAGGTGCTTAGCAATACTTAACTAGAAACAGTATTCGTAATCATGACAAACATGAGGAAGTATTAACTCTTTTTTACAACTTATACACCAAAGTTTACTGGCTTTCCAATCCTCGAAACCTATCCTTCGTGATTGCTTATAAAATTAAAACCAGAATTTCTGACTTCTAACTAGTATTCAGCCGCTCAAAATTTAAATGACATGTGATTACTTGTACATTTAGATTCAGATATTTAAAAAGCTAGCATGAAAGAATTGCTAAGTTGTGCAAGTCTTCACTTTCGATGCCGCACCCATGTCGGATTCTCCAAAAATACACTACTTTTGAAGAATCCGAGCAACATAGAAGAACTGTATATGTGCTTCAACTAGATTTCTGATAGGAAGAACTTACTTGGAGGGAAACCAAAATGTTTGAAAGAGACTGTCCATAGGTATCATGAAAATGCACAGCAAGCTTTTCAACAGGAACCACAGCCATCACAGCTTCAAGCATAGGAACAACAGTTCCTGGAAAGAAAATAAAATAACATGGAACGGACGTCAAGTCACTTCACAAATTTAATTTTAAGAAATTCTGTTTATCGTCTCTAACCAACCTTCCAATTGAAAGTAAAATTTGAAGATAGAGTGCAACTCTAAGTTGCAATTTTAGCACAATATGCTTGGTCACACTGGGAAAATTCCTTTTTTTTAGCAATACCATAGTTTAGCTTTGGACTCTAAACATAGAAATATTTCCACAACATAAATAGCATATAATGAAAGAACTAAGGCAGTTTTCAATTGTAATGCAATACATGATTTAAAATATTACCTGGAGTAGCGATTCCTATTGTGTCTCCAAGGGAAATTTCGAAACACCCCATGTCATGAAGCTCCTTTGCTACATATGCCACTTTTGAAGGTGAAATCGTTCCTTCGACTGGGCACCCAATAGCACAGGATACATATCTGCCGAGCATTGAAAGATCTGATTTAACTTTGTACCACGTATGATGGTAAGACATAAATGTTACACGCTACAACATCCAAGCTGAAGCAAACTAAACTAAGATTTCTAATCTTTTTTTGCCTAGAGAAATATTGAAGTCCTCATCATGTCATTATTTGACTAAACAAATCGAAGTTAGAGGACCGAGTCCAATTGGATGACTCGCTTCAAAAAAATTGCCAGAAGACAATGATTCAAAGTCGCGGTGATAACAGAAAACAAAGAGCAATTCCTTCAATATAAAAATATGCCAACATAAAATGCATGTCCAATTTACAGAACCTATTTCAGTACTGAAGGAAAAATGGAACTAATTCAGCCTTGTGCTCAAGTATCAGATCTTTCATTACCCGCGAATCGGTATTGCCAGCTTTTTGGCAGCAGATGTAACAGCTCGATATCGAACAAGGCTCTCCTCAATGCTGCAATTAATGTTTGACTTTGAGAAAGACTCTGAAGCTGATGCAAAGACTGCTACTTCTTTCGCCCCGGCTGCAACAGCTGCTTCAAAGCCCTAACAGAAATTCAAATAACACCAATATAATTATCAGAGGAAGAAAGTTGTAGTTCCTCAAGAGCGAGAAAGGTTTCCCAACAACTACTACATACTTTCAGATTAGGTGTCAATACAGGCAATCTGGCACCTTCCAGATCCTTAACTGCTTCCATTACATCCTTGGCATCCGACAGCTACAAAAAAATAAACAGGAGAATCAGAAAAGAAAGGACAAGTTTCAAAGAGCCAATGCATAAAAAAAAGCTGTTGGATTTACTGATAACTATACACCATAAAACGTAGACTCAAAAAGCAAGCTTAAACATCACACAAATTTTGTGATGGAAAAAGTGTACCACCGCAACTGTATGCAAAGAAGTTTCCTTTTATATAAATAGAGGAAGAAGTACCTGAGGCACCCATTTTGGAGAAACAAAACCTGTCACTTCAACCACAGGTAGCCCACAAGAGACAAGTTTTTGAATTAATTCAACCTTCACTGATGTAGGAACAGTTTTCTTCTCATTTTGTAATCCATCCCTTGCACCAACTTCCACTATCTTCACATGATTTGGCATGCCATTGAACAACTGCTACCGGTCAAAGAAACAACCAGTCAGAAATTTAAATGTTTAAGAAGAAGGATACAGGAATCTGTGCAAGAACCAAAGACATTAAAAGAAGAGGGCAAAAAGGACTTCAAAGAATTACCTTGAACGTTTTTCTCACTGTGCTTCTGTGGTTGCTGTAAGATTTAGGTTGACGATCTGTCAAACACTGTGAACGAGACACAGTTCCACATACTATATAATTCTTGCTAAGACTCTTTGGCCTTCGACTTGAAATGGCATTGCGTGATCCATGTCTTCTCCATTTATAGTTCTCTCTCCCATATTCGTCACTATCTTCACTGAAGACAAATATATTAGGATAGTCATGCATCATTTACTCAAGCAATTCTAAAGGAAAAAATTTAAAATGTTCAGTATCTACATTGAGATGCCAAGTGTCAAGAAACTTGCTGATAATTTAGATAACAGTGTCTTCAAGACTAGAAAAAGGGGAATATTTTAACAGTTATGGTCCTCCTTTGTCACGAAGAAGATAACATTCTAGCTTCTAATTGTAAAACATTGCTCAAGACCAGTGTTTTCAAAAACGTTTTTGGGGCGAGTCTCGGGGCGGGGCACACCAAAAATACTCCGGGGCGTAAAGGAAAGACGTAGAGCCATAGACGTAGGTCCTAAAATTTGAGGCGTAAGCCCCGAGCATAAAAACGTAAGTCCTGGGTGTAAGAACGTACGCCCGGGCGTTTTTAATTTATTTTTTTGAACTTTTTTTGTTTTAAATCATATTTTTATTATTGGTGTAATGATATTTCTCAAATAGTAATTATAATACTTTTTCTTCATTATTGATTATTAATACTTATCTCAAATAAAAATCATAAATCATTGAAAGGTTTACTTATGCTTATTTTATTAGTAATAAAACTATAAAATTGAATATACATGAGCCTACGCTCCGTAGATCCATGGGACTTACGCCCTGTGTCTCGGGACTTACGCCTCGCCCTACACTGTATAAAACGCCTCGCCTCACACCCCGCCTTTTAAAACACTGCTCAAGACCTTGACAGACATTAGACAATTAATAATCCCAATAACAACAGCAACCATTATAATAGTAATACAAACAGATTTAGATGATGAATTGTTTTCGCAAACACACTACCCTCCCCAGACCCCATTTGTGGGATTACACCGGGTATGTTGTTGTCGTTGTGCAATCATCAAGGAGATAGCTAAGTTTTTAGTAATTACTTTATGCTAATTAGTGATAAAACATATCAGCCTATCTGAACCTTTTTTACTGAAAAACAAATCAGTGGAAGGAGCAGGAACCTTGAGGTTCAAATATAATAAGAATAAGCAAGAGGAAAACCTTGGTAAAAATGGACTGCAAAGTAACTAGTAAAGGAAACCTTTAAACCCGTGCAAACACAAAAACAGTACAAGAAAACAGGAGCATCCCTATTTGTCACTAAGTTGTGCATAGAGAAATATTGGAAAGCACCGCTGCAATCATGATATATGTTAGCTGTAAGAGTAAAATTTTAAGTACATACACACAGCTGTTGGAAGAGCTGCAATTTCTCCCATCAGACCAGGAGTCTCCCATTGTCATATCTTCTCCTACAGGCCTGCAGGCACCAGACGAGAACCTCTCTAGCCAATCAATGTTGCTCAAACTTGGCAACCTTTCAAGGTTAAGAGGCTCTTCCAAGCTTGACATTGTTGAAGGGGAGGAAACTACTGGAACCTGGGGAAAAAAAAAACAAGACATAAATTCATCAAGGGAATTTCTAGCTAGAATCAGATCAACAAAAATTCATGGGTCTAACCATCTCATACTGTTAAATAATATCAAACTCAAATACCGGTTGCTGATGAGGGTAAAAAATTAATTGTAAAAGAGTCTGTAGGAAATCTGCATTGCAGTATAATCATCAGGAATGTTTGTTGTTTTGTCAAAGCACATAGACTTAAAGCAAGACAAAAGTAAGCGCTTTGCCTTACCAGCACTCATTATCTTTATCCAGATTTTAAAATTAATGCAAAATGAAACAGCAAGTAAATGTAAGAGAGAACATGCAACCGAGAAAAGCAACATGGATACTGATCTTGAATATGGTTTAGAGAAATCCAGAAGATATTAATTAGCAGACCAGATTTCCTGTGTAAGATCATATTTTGCGAGGATCCTCGTTTACAATTAAGGATTTGCATCACAGAAATCAATCTATTAGATTATTAGCAAAGATAAAAATCTATCAGAAAACAGTAATGGAAGTCAGATTCTCCCAAAACATTTATTATCAGGGTTTCCAAGTATTCCTTCAATGTTGTGTCCCATTGAATGCCTAGCAATCAAGTTTTATTGCATAAGCATTCCACACTTCTTAGACTAAACCCATCCCATATACTTTTATACTACAAAATTAAGCACATAAAGAGGATATCCACAAACATCTGACATTAATCAATTTATCCCTCAAATTGTGCAATGCAGAACTATCATGAGGATCAATATTTTGTTAAAGGGAACCATACAACAAATGATCAACATAAGTAACCAAAGTTCAAAATCTCTCGCTCCCTAAAATGCAATGCACCATTCCCTTTTCCCCCTAACTGACAGGAACTATGTAAGCAGAAACCACATAAACTGTATATGATCTTCGGTCTCTTCTACAAGACTGGAGTATCAATTGACAGAACCTGAGCTAGCTATGCACCATACTTCACTACTATTTATCATCAATAACAACAAATAAGGTCTTCACTCCACATGAACTATGCACCTTTTACATCAGAGTCACAACTTCCTTCCAAAAAAGACAAAATTCACAACTTTCTTCCAAAAACATGTAAAATTCTACTTTGTCCTTTCCATAACATCATCACAATTTTCTTCAAAGAAACAATTTTTCCTACTCAATCCTTCCCATAACACATCAAGATCACAACTTTCTTCCAATATGAACAAATCCTTACTTAGTACTTCCCAGAAAACAAACTGATAACCCAAGAAAATTAACAAAGATTCAAACTTTAACATGTATTCTTCTAAAACCTCAGCTCAATCTCAAATTTCAACTACCCAAAACAACAAAACAACAAATTTCCAGTCTTTAATTCTTTTCCACAAAAAAACAAAGATGGGTTCAGCAGAAAAAAAAAAAGACTCACCTGAAATCAAGAAAAGGGTCAAACAAGAATCAAAAGCTCCAACTTTTCTGGGGTTTTCTCAGCTTATCTTTCCTCTTGTGTTTGTGGGGTTTTTCTTAAAAACACAGAAGTAGAGAAAGAGAAGGAAAAAGGGTACCCCACAAAGGAAACGTGATGGAGAGTTGTTGGTCCTCTTTCTGTGTTTGGTAATCAGTAGCTAATATATATGGTGTGTGTACAAAGTTAAAGACTTTGTGAAAAAAACAAACTTGTCTTGTTTTACTATTTCTTTCTTGTGTTGTGAATTGAATTGCCCACAAATTGGAGGGAGTAGGGTGGGGTAGGGGGCTATTAAGACAAGGGTGGTAGGTAGTTATGAGTTAGGCAGTTGGACAAATTCTTTGCACTATTATTTATTGGCTTTAACTCATAATTCAAGAATATATGTATTTGTTCATATCTTTATACAGATAGATACAGAGTAAAGTACGTGTTAGTACGGATTTAATATATTTTATTTTTTTATTTTAATTTATGTGACATGAATGAAATTTGGAGTCCAGCAATTTTTATATATTTTTTAAAAAATAAGTTGTTAATTATTATGATTTAAAATAATACTTTTTATGTAATTTTAATATTATATATGTTATTTTTTTATCCTAATTTATTTGGCATAGATGAATTTCGAGAGTCAGCTAACAAATTATATATATATTAGATATTTTAAGTTGTAATTTATAATAATTTTACTTATTTTTTTTTTACATAATACTCCATTTATCTCAATTTATGTGATACAAATGAAATTTTGAATGTCAAATTTTTGTATAAGATATTTAAGTTGTTAAATATTATGTTTTGTAGTATATTTATACGTAAATTTACGTAATATATATTACTTTCTTTATTCCAATTTTTGTGGTATAGATGAAATTTTAGAGTCAACCAATTTTTTATAATTAAAAAAATATTTAAGTTGTTACTTATTGTGACTTATATTATATTTATACGTAATTTTACATAATATATGTTACTCTCTTTATTACGTAATTTACAAATTTTTTACATATATTTATATATTTTATGTTGTTAATTATTATAATTAAATATATAAAATATATAAAAAATATTTAAAACAAAACATAAAAATATATTAAAATATTCTTGGCATACAAGAAAATATGTTGACGTAAACCTGCTTGCTTATAGCCTCTTTTAAATAGTAGTAAAGTAATATTATTAGTTAGTAGTGTGGAATTTTCTTTTAGCAAGTTCATTGTATATAATTATTAATTACTACCTAAAGTATATCTTCATTATAGTAACATATTGAAAAAAAAAACGTGTTTCATATTTGAAATTGATATATGTTATGCAGGTCGAACCTAGGAAAATATGTGTGTAATTTTCTTAATTACACTCCGTTTGAGTGGTTGTTATGTATTATTTTATTTTATTGTTATAAAAAATACAATTGAACAGATTATATATCAATAATTTAAATGATAAATCTGTAGAAAATAAGGTACAAGGTAGGGTAAAGTATAAAGTAAGATTATTAAATAAAAAGAAAATATTAAGATAACAATATGATCATACCAAATAATAAAAAAATTCATTATTATTAAACTATGAATTTAAACAATATGATAAAATAAAAATTTAAATAACAATCAAAAGTAAATACAAACATAATATTTAAATTAACAATATAATACAACGCATGACAACCATCCAATCCAAAGAAGGTGTCGGCTAAATTTAAAACTTGCATGGTGAGCAAGAAAATATTAATCTTTTTAGTCATTTGGTGTATTTTAATGAAACATAAGTTTATTTTTTAAACACAACTTAAATTGTGATATTGAGTACAAAACAAACTCTTTTTTTTTTTTTTTTGGAATAATGTAGTATTTGAAGGGGTGGAAAATGACTGTTTTTGTTGTTCCGGTAATTAAAAGGCAACGGTCAATTTTTCTTGCCTTTATGGGGTCCACTTAATTTAATTTATTTATAGATTCTAGAAGCACAAGAACACATGCTTATTATTTTATATTATAATAAAATTTATTCTTTTTTTAGTAAATGATATAGGGTGGCATAGATTGGTCAGACCTAAAATCTAATTTTATTTATTTATTGGATTTTTTTGTTTAGACCAATAGATTTGGATTTCATTTTTTTTTTTAAATTTGGATTTCAAATTGGATATTGAGTTTGATATTTTGAATTTTTGGATATTCAGAAATTTTATACTTTATATTTAGTCCTTTCATTAGACATTATTCATTTATATTCATATCTTCAATATTAATTAGTTTAATACGAAATTTTTTATTATATGCCTATTTTTCAATTACTTTTTTCTTTGGTCCTTTACGTTTGGGTTAAAATAATAATAATTATTATTATATTACTACTATTATTATTTTGTTTTTTTTTTGTTCAGCTTGCTTTTCACCCTTTTTCCCGGCTTTCAGTAATTATTTGGCATTGTTTTCATGAAACACAAAAATGAAAAGCATCCATAAACATCTATATTTATATGTATACAATAGTATTTTTTTTATTCTCAAAATTTAAGTTATGTGAAATTTAATTAATTTTTTTGTTTTTTTATTATATTAACAAGAAAAAAAATATAGTATTTTTTTGTATTTTTTAACTCATTAATAAGAGTAATATCTAAATTGAATTTTACAATATTGAGTTAATCTGATCGAATTAACTTCAAAAATTAGTTTAAACTTGTTAATCTGATCGAATTAACTTCAAAAATTAGTTATCAACTTTTGATTTAGAAACTTAGGGCAAAAACTCTCAATATATCAAAATTATTGTTGCATGATTGTAATCGTAAGAATTGTTTTTAATTCTGAAGCTAAAATACAATGTCAGAAACTTTCCAATTCGACAATTACGTAATAACCCTAAATCAACACCATGGGATCAAAATAAAAGAACAAAATTACTTGATGATTTAAATTGAAATTTTGAATCTATATATAAATTTATTTAATTTTTTCTTATATATGTATTCATCATTTATAATTATCTTCACTTTATGAATAATACATACATCTCTTCACGTTTCTTATTTTCCTTCTTATATTCACATGTTTCTTGCAAGTTATTTTTTTAAGACTGAATAAATCCGTAGATGTTATGACTAATCTATTTTATTTATCTTCATAACATTTGAGATCCTGAAAAAAAATAAAAAATTCTTTTGTTAGGTGTCATAAATTCACAAATTAAATATTAGGATATGAAAAAGAGGTTGGATGTTATAAATGAATATTTTAATAAATGCTATTCCTAATAATTATAGTGGACGATGGAATCAAGTTGGTATATTTAAAAACTTTTGATTTAAAATTAATAAAATATTAAAAAGAAAATAAAAGAAATATATATTTATGAAAGAAATACAAATAAAAAATCACATTTTTTATTTTTTTATATCAAAATTATATTTATTCATTTAGAAATGTGAGTTCCTTGATATTAGATAATTATGTAAAATAAAAAATTACATTACAAGTGTATTCTCAATTTAGTAATCAAAAAGCAACAAACAAAAATATTACATAAAATAAAATGAGCAGAATGTCAAAATTGAATATAAAACATATACATTTTCCTTTTTGAGAGGAGAAAATATACACATAATAAGAAAATAAAATGTCAAAAGTAAATAAAAACATATACATTTTGCTTTTTGGGAGGAGAAAGCATATACTTAATAAATAAAAAGATCAATAAAATATAGCAAAAATAAATAATAGAAACGCTTGCAAGTGTCCACAATTATTTTTTGTTAGACAATCTCGGACCCATCTCTATTTTACTCTCTATTCTTTAATCTCTTCAAGCATCTTCAAAATAGGCTTGCCTCTAGGTACCAAGATCCAAGAGTTGAAGGACTCGGTGAAATTGTTATCTACCATCAAATTTTTGCACACAATATCAAAATATGTTCTGCACCAATTTTGTGGTGGAAACTTAACCAAATCTTTGGCAGCTTCCTCTGACAATGCACTAAGAGCGTTCAATTGGCCCTTAAAATCTTCTTCACAAGTACACCAAGCAGCCCACCACAAAAGTTTCTTCATCTCTCCAATCCTAAATCTCTTCATCCAATTGGCCTCACATGTCTTACACAATATCTATAAATAATTAGAAGTTCATGTTAGTTAGCAAAACCACGATAGCACCTAAAAGTAATTTTTAAACAAGAAATCTTAATGATACCAATACAGTATACATATACTAATTTAGTATCAATTAAGCAAAATTATCAGCCTTAATGATACCAATATAGTATATGAGACTGATTTAATATCGGTTAAGCGAAATTATTAGACTTAATGATACCAATACAATATATTATACTGATTTAACATCAACTAAGTGAAATTAGTTGTGGGTATATAATATAATTATTTTGTGGTGTATGGATGTAAAGGAGAAAATGATCAAAATGGTCTTCATGTATAAGGGTTGAATTATGTTGGTCCTTAATATATACCATTTGATTGAAATAGTCCTTTATATATGTAAAATGAGTATCATTTTGGTCGTGAACCCTAAATTTAACTACCCTCTGTTAAAAACCAACTGTCCATACCAACACTCATCTCTCTCATCTCCTTGCCCGCTCCTCTCTTGTTCTTCAGAGCATGTTCTTCCTCAATAAGAGGATCCTAGTCCACTTCATATGATATATTGATGCCTATTCAAGCTCTCACGCATAACTTTGGCTGCCTAATTTCTTCTTCTTCTTCTTCATTTAAGCACTAATTTCTAGCATTTGGACTAACTGAAAATACACCAGACTCAGTGAAGGGGCATAAAAACCTCACCTATTGATTTCATCTTTTGTTAAATTAACCTATTAGCTAATCCTATTCATAAATCATTCAATTCACCCCAAAAAATTATAAATTAATAGTAATAAAATAATAGAGAATTTTTGATAGTGGGTATATTATCCATAAGCATGGATATGCTACTGCTAACTGCTCTGTAACATTATATTTCAAGTTTTATTCTAGTTTTATTCTGTGTATCGTCCTCGAAGGGATAACTCTTTTTATATATATTTTTTTGAATTCAACCAAAGTATTGTCATTCATATCATTAACAGAAAATGGAACAAATTGCTCAAATAATTAAGTACCATTAAATTTTTCTAAAAGAAGAGGGAGAGTTGACAGTGAAAAAGTAGCAAAAAAACTAATTGTAATGTAAAATTAATCTATATTAGGGATTAATGAACATAAAATATAAGGAAGTTCTAAAATGAAAAGAGATGATTTAATGAAAATAAAACTAATTTAGGATGAGGATTCAGTTAAAGAGAGAAATAGAAAGGGAGGCAGAACATTCTAGGAGAGGAGAGAGATGAGTTTGGAAAGGGATAGTTAGGTTTTAACGGAGGATAGTCAAATTTAGATTTTAGGACCAAAATGATACCCATTTTACATACATTAAGGACTATTTTAATCAAGTGGTATATGTCAAGGACCAACACAATCCAACCCCTATACATGAAAGATCATTTTGATCATTTTCTCGAATGTAAAGAGTATATGATTGTAATTATTTTGCTTTTATGGATATTTACCTAGTTTCCCAAATAATTTCCTCCTAAATTGTGGTGTTTCTGCAAATCAGCCCAAATTCACAACTAAGCCCGTCAAATTGAACATTGAAAGGTAAGGTCCATAACCCAAAAGAACAAAATTCAAGTGAAAAGAGCTTCCTAAGAACTGGCAACTGCGCGGTTGTGTACCAAGAGGAAAGACAATAACCATGAGTAGAGAAGAAAAGGAAGAAGATGATATAGTGTGCTTAGACGAATCTTTCTTCATCAATGACGAGTGGGTATCTCTTTTTTTTTTTTTAATGTACATCTACATACAAGTTTGTGCTTTGTTGTATACTGAAATGAGTTTAGTTCACTCTATGCAGCTACCAAATTGCAGATTTTACATTTGGGTCTCATGTTCTTCAGCTTTACTGCCTCCAATCTTCTTCAAGTAAGTCTTTTTTTTTTTTTTTTACTTTGTATAGTTTGTGAAAACACTAATTGTTGTTGTTTGGGGGTGGGGATTTTGGGATCACAATCTTGTACACTTAACTGATGATATAAGAATCAGTCTTAGCATTGGTGGAATGGAAAAAAGTTTATTTTTTTTTTTCTTCTTTGTTTTATGAGAACAAAGAGGGTGCTTTAATGCAATTTTTACTGAAATATGTGATTATAGTAATATGATAGATTGAATAAAAGAAACAAGTCATGTATCTCCTTATGGGTTTTGTAGAAAATTAAGAAATGTGTGACATTTTTAGAGGTAGTGGTAAGGACGGCGTACACTCTACCCTCCAAACCCCACTTTGTGGGGTTTCATTGGGTATGTTGTTGTATTCTTTATCGTCATCTTTAGTTGTTGTGTTTCTAATATAGGTGTTTCCTTTGCTTTTGACATTTTTGGAATTTCAATCTTTGTAGACCTTGGATTTCATGTTTCTAGAAGTTTCACCATGGATAATTGGGTATCTGGCAAAGGAATATGTAGGAAGCTTTGTATGTAGAGGTTGCTTGTATCTATATATTTGAAGGTTGTAGGTAATACCGTAATAGGGAGAGGATACTTTCATTGCATTTCTTGATCTTGAGTACTTGCTGGCTTGGAGGACCTTTCTGGTTCTTAGAGTTGGGGCAATAATGTCCTTAAGCACGGAAGCATGCTATTGATGCTTGAGTTCACTGAGCTCTCTATACTGCTTTATAGGCAGTGATTGTCTGAGTTTATTCTAGTGAACTTAACAGATTATTTAAGGTTCTACTTCACCTTTTCAATGACAAAGGCTGGTGAGCAAGATTTCCGACAATGTCAGTTCTTCCAATCCAGGGAAGTCTAGTCAGAAGGCCTTTACTTTTAGCATCTCAATCCTACAGAACTGAGTATGGCTTAGAGATTATGCTACAGCTTAGGTGATGCTCGACTTTGTTGTGCTTAAGTTTTTGTTGGACTTAAGCTTCAATTTGTCATGGAAATGTTGATCTACGGCTACGGAGCTCACATATTATCCTTTAAAAATTGCTGTTCTTAGGGGTGGTGGGGTGCTCTCTTTTCCTCACCCGTATTATTGTTGAGGACTTGTCTCATCCTAATTAACCCCCCTTCTTTTGTTTCTCTGCCACATCAATTTTGAAACATCTCACAGTTGTGGTTAATTGAGTTCTGATAACGTAGTTCAGTTATTTAACTGTCCTTAGCAAGCCTATTAAATTGAACCACATGATTTCTGAGCAAAGAAAAAAAGGGGAAGCAGAGACATATCTGTACTCAAGTTCAAATGAAAAAGAGATTTCTTTAAAGAATATGACACCTCTAGTAAAAAATCATAATTGGTTCATTTCTCATTTGTTGGGCAGCAAAAACCATCCTCATTCTTCTCCCTACACGGACTACCAAACACTCTCCAACAAATTAAACTATACGAGATCTTAAAATGGAGAGAACTGGAGCAAATGTTAATGTTTTGTAGGTTAGGAAGGCTTGTGTGGCACAAAGGGGGAAGGGAGGGGGGAGTTATGGAGAATGCTAATTCTATTGTGACATACAGAATGATCAGGTTGATCTATTACACATGCTTAAAGAAATATTTTATGTTTTCTGTCATAGGTTGGGGTTGCGTCCATATTGGGGTCCTTCACTAATCAAAACCAGTGTTATAAGGACTAGCACTACCATAGTTAGCAGGAAAAGTTAATTAAGGTTAGTAATACTTGGAACTATGACTCTATGAGAAACAGCTGTTTATTTGTTGCCATATCCTTTTCCTTCTTTGGAATCAAAGTTGGTTGGATTTGTTGTACTTTAATCAGTCAAGGAAGTAGTAGCTTCATGGATAGCTCTGTTTCTGTTATGCTTGTTTATCTGAAGACTCAGTGTTCCTTTTGCTCCGTCGAAAACTTCCTCAAATACCTGACCTATTGGAAATCTCACCTTGAGAATAGCTGATATGTGGTTGCATCTAGGCAATATATCATTCTGAGAATGGTCTGCATTGCTGCTGGCCCTCCAAATAACATGTGTTTCTCAGCTGTCGCTCTTCATTTAGGCAGCTTTCTGGATCTCTTGGCTTCAACTTGATGGATTTTGGATTGATAAGGAATTGAGCATTGAAAAATCAAGGATGGATGGGCTATCTTACCTTAACTAAGAGAAAACCTAAGCCCTTTTTAGAAATGAAAACTACATTGAGAAGCTAACTTAGTTTGGTGCAAGGATTGGTTGCCTCAGTGTATTCATGTGAAATAGATAAGACATGTGTACTGGTATTTCATGTGGATATCTCAAAATGCACTAAAAATCTGCTAAAAAGTGAACGTGCTGAGCCAAATCTGTATTTCACCCAATACTTAAACCTGAGTATAACTTTCTCAAAAGGAAACACTTCTCTTAATGAGGTGAGGGTGGGGTGGGGGGATATTCTCAAAAGATTAAGTCACAGATATAATCCAGTCTGAATATACCAATGATGATGTGTAGTTGATGAATGTGTGCAAATAGTTTGTTAGCTCTCTCCCATTCCATTTGCAGAATTTTACCTAGCACAGCAAAACCAAATCTTACCAAAAGCTTTTCTTAGTTTGATTTGTTTACTTTTAATTCCTCAAATAATTTTTGATGTCCCCATGCTTGCTTTAATATAACCTAATATAATATCTGTAGGCTGACTATCTGTGGAACAGCTGATTTTGATTTGACAGGACAGTTGGTGTGGCCTGGGGCAGTGCTGATGAATGATTATCTTACACAGAATGCTAACATGCTCCAAGGATGTTCTGTCATTGAACTAGGCTCTGGTGTTGGTTAGTATCATTCCCGAAACCACAATCAATTTTTATATATTTATGTGTGTCTTCTGTTTGGTCATCATTATTAAGACAAAGTCCCAAATCTGAGAGTTAAATTCGCTATGAAGAAAGAGATGGTTGCTGTCCTCAAGCTGCCCTTCACACAAAACACATCTGTTGCAAAGTTGTATACCTCTTCTTTGAAGGTTACTTTGCGTAAGACAAGCCCCTTTAGACACCAACCAAGAGAAACATTTCACCTGGAGTGATGGTTCTTTTCTCAACTGTTGTGAACTTGTTTGGCTGAGATGGAAACTCGAGGAAATCACATGAAAGTCATGTCCAAATTAATGAGATACGAGTAGAAGAAAAAGACACGGCTTAGAGTCTTAGATTGTACTAGAAGCATAACATGTCCACCTATTATTTCCTTTGAAGTTTAAGATAACAAAATGATATAAGAAAGGGAATTGTTCACATATAAGATCATATTGGGTACTTGCTTAAGATCTTGATTAACATACTTGGCCGCTGACAAATATGCAACCTCAAAAGGATCATTCCATTCTGACAAAATGTTCACATATAAGGAAATTCAGCCACATTTTTGAAGTTATAAAGTGGGTAACTGATCTGGCTCCATTATAGCCTTTGTCCCTTTATTCTGATGTGAAATATGTGATGGACCTCTTCCTCTTCTTTACTCAATTCCCGAAGCTTTACTTGAACTAGCTTCTACCTCAAAGACCGTCTGGGGCCTGATCGTCTTAAGGTGTTCATTGAGTTCATCATTACAACAAATTATTGCAAATGTTTTGATATTTTCACTCGGTATTACTATATAAGTTGATTCAGAATAAACCTTTATATGTGGAAAAGACTATTGGGAGGGAGAACTTCTTCAATAAACCAAGGACAAGATTGATGTGCGAAACATGAGCAAAGTAAGAGACTATATAACTTAAAGACCTCTTTTGACGGCAGACATGAATTAAGTTCCTAAACTATCACAATTGTAACTGCTAATAACACTGTATAGTTCCTCTCCCAAGGCAACCTTGTGTGTACTTTTTATTTTACTTTCCATATCATTTCTCTTTCTCTATTTTATTTAAGAGGAAATTAGTTGATTGCATCCTATTTACAGGTATAACTGGAGTACTCTGCAGTAGATTCTGTCGTGGAGTAGTGATGACGGATCATAATGATGAAGTTCTCAAGGCAAGGTTGAGCAATTGAATTTTGCTGGAGGAACCTGTTGCAAGTTCACCCTCTAATATATTTCTCTCATTCCAGATTCTGAAGAAAAACATAAAGCTGCAGGAATCTTCAGATGATTCTATGTGTTGTACAGGTGTGTGAACAATTGAGCAATCAAATGCCATTTTCGATACGGTCATGTCTCATTAGCTTAGCTTTGATGCAGAATTAAAAGCTGAGAAGCTGGAATGGGGTAGCTCTGATCAGCTGAATTGCATATTACAGGAGCATCCAGAAGGATTTGATTTAGTCCTTGGAGCTGACATTTATATCCTAATTGATTTTTCTCCTACTGTGTTAATTGGTTCTCCTTTTTGTATGTGTTAGACTTAATTTGAAGCTAACAACATCATGCCAAATTGCCAATTGCCAATTGCCAGCCTATGATGAACTAACCCATTCCTCTTTGAGGTTGGAAATTGTCTTTCAGATTGGATGCCATGTATCTGGAAATGTTTAGCAGTAATGAACTAGCTCCTTTCATTTCAGTAATATTAAAAAATTCCAATTCATCAGGCCTATAAGATATGAATATCATTCTCTCCTTGGATGTCTTTTAAAGTCAGATAAGTATTCTGGTTCTCTGTCCTTGTCTTGGCACCTGAAGAAACCTGTTGTCAAATCAACTGATCTACAGTTGAAACCTAGTAGCAACTGGATTGTCTTAACTGACAAATGATTGAAATATAGACTTAGTTTTTGTTACTTTATCCTCATTTGGATGATATCATAGTCTAGAAAGAATAGTGTATCCCTTGACAAGCTTTAAGTTTTCAGCAGGCAAATGTTCCTTTGCTTTTTGATACTGTTGAGCGGCTACTTAGAGATCGTGACCAGAACAAATGCAAATTTATTTTGGCCTATGTTTCGCGAGCAAAAGTGTAAGTGACCTTCACTGACTTGGTTATTGTGATCATGGTTATGTTTTGGCTGCAAGATTTTGAAGGACTTTGTTGATTGTGTGGATAAACTCCTCTATGTGGAAAACTGGAAATGATATTCAAGAAATTATTGTGATCATTGTATGCTGCAAGTTTCACTTTTAAACTTCCCGTTGTCTACAAAATACTAGTATATGTCCTGTCTTATTCAACAAAAATTCAACTAGCATCTGAAAAAATTAACGGGTGTTTTCTTTTTATTAGTAATAATCCACTTTTAGCTTTTGATGATCAGGTATCAAAAGATAACTCATGTGAAATTGTATAGATTTGTTAGGAATGTTGATCGCTAGTCTTGTACAAGTTTGTTAACCAATGTGTTGGAAGAGCAACTAGTACTACCAAGCAAATCATCCGCACTTAATTAGATTCTCTCAATAAAAAAGCATTTAAGTAGCCAGCAGCCATGATCTTCTATTTCATAGATATCGAAACAAATAATTGTAATAAAAAGAACTGTAGATGGAGGAGATACAGAAAATTTGTTGTGCTTGAAGAGGAGATATTGTTGTGCAAGATTCGTAGGATTCTATAATCAATAGCTTCGGTGCATTATTTTACTCAGCTAGCTCTCCCATGAGTTACTAGACCAAATCTTGAACTACTCTTGGTTGGGAGGTTTGTTTTGATATGTTTCCTGTATTTCATTTCTACTAATGCTATGCAGTAGTGCATGTGTATCGTCTAGGTGCCCATATTTGACAGCACAAGTGTTAATCTTGAGAACTGTTGACATGTTTCTTGCAACTGTAGTCATTTTCATTTCATTCTTGATGCATTTTTGTTCTGTGTGCCTAAACGGTCATTCCTTATGCAGCATGGATGCTATGGTCATCAATGAAGCAATTCGGCATGGTCTGCAGATAAATGAAGTTTCTGGGACTCGACGTATTATCAAGAATCTTGAAGGAGTTATATTTGAGATTACGACTAATCACTAGAGTTGGCAATTGAGAATGGAGTTTCTTCAGCTCCATTTGATTGGAAAACTATACAGTTTAAGGAGCACAGAGAAAATATTACTCTGTGAACGACGCAAAAAGCTCTAATTGCCATCAAAACTTGGTTTTCTATATAATTTTGACATTCTAGGCAAACAAAAAAGATGCATCTAGTCCTCAATGAATCTTGTAATGTATCATTTTTCTCTTTATAGCTCTTGTCTATCGGAAACAACCTCCCTACCCCACAAAGGTAAGGGTAACGTTTGCATATGATGTTGTTGTGAATTATAGCTCTTCTTTTGATTTGTTTTCAAACTCTATTTTGGAGTGAGAGTCACTTTTGGTATTTTAAGCCTTTTGTTTTGGATGGCAACTTCTATCATTTCACTGAGTAATGTATGTTAATATTGTTATATCTGCAGCTTCAACCCTTGACTTTTTTAGTAGTTGATAAATAATTGTTTGGAATACGTTAATGGCATTTTTAACCCTTTTCCCTAAGTTATTTTAGACAGTTTTGTTCATATTTCCATTTTCATGTTCAACAGTAAAAAACTATACTCCCTTATTATCTAAACACAGTAATCAGAGTCTTTATCTATTTAAAACTCCTTGAAGACTTGAGTGATGCTGGTTTCAGAGGTTACACATTCTTATCATTTGATCAATTGGAATAAGTAAAATGGAAAAGGGTTAAAAATGCCCTTAACGTATTCCAAATGGTTCAAAAATGCCCTCCTTTCACCTTTTGGTTTAAAAATGCCCTCAATGTTTTTTTAAGGTTTAAAAATGTCCTTTTTTAACAGCCAGCTGACATGGCAAATGTGACATGGATTTTCTTTACCCATTTCAAAATATATGACCCACTTAGTCTAAAAATCCATTTTTTTAAAAAATTTGACCCGATAGGCTGATCGTTTTTGGGTCTTTTGTTCCCATTAACTCTAGTTCTCTTCTTTCTTCTCCTTCAATTCATTTGTTCTCCATTCTCTAGTTAGTTGCAGCAAGAAAAGGATGGAAGAACTACAATGTGTGGAACAATCAATTTCTTCATGTAGGTAATTGGGGCTCATCTTTGGAATACTGCTAATGAGCTTTGCGAATAAATTTTTGGGAAAACCAAATAATAAAATATGATATTAATAAGGATTCTCCAATTGCGAGTACGATATACAAGAATAGAGTAATGTCATCAAAGGTGAAAATTGATTACAACCATCTTGGACAACTAATTCTTAGGATTAAAATTCATGCAGTAGCTCTAAGGAATAGTGCATTCAAAAAGCTAGCAATTAACCGAAAAGTAAATCTTTCAAGTGTATTAGTTCGCAGCCGCAATACGGGAAATATCAAGAAGAAGAAAACTGAAACACAGAGCAGCCATAAAAGGAGAATCGAACAGATGGGTCGGCTGAGAATCGTGCTAAAATGGAGTTCCAAGGATACATTAGGTTAATATCTAAACGGGTTTGTGGGTGGGTTTGAGTTTTTGTAGCATAGATGGTTGGGTTGTTGGGCTGGATTTTAAAAAAAAATAGGTGGACCAATAAGATGAAGCCATTTGTCTAATTTAATGACTTGGCATTTGCCATGTCAACAGGCTCTTAAAAAAGGGCAATTTTAAACCTTACAAAAACGTTGAGGGCATTTTTAAACCAAAAGGTGGAAGGAGGGCATTTTTGAACCATTTAAAATACGTTAAGGGCATTTTTAATACTTTTCCCTAAGTAAAATACAAAAATGCACAGTAAAGAGGTTAAAATCAAAATAGACAGGTTCTAGATGAATGGAAATCTTGATCTATCTCTTGAATTGATTGATCATGTCATAGTTTTTAGTATACAACAAGCTCTACAATTCAAGACAAGACATAATTTACAAAGGAAAGGGTGTTGGTTTTGACATTCAGGATCTAGTTTGAGATTTATCCTGCATCTTTGCTCGGGCGAAAAATACTCCAGCCAACAGCCCTGCAAAATGCAACACACTTTTTTTCTCAACTCCCAAGTCTGGATAAACGAGGGGGATTACAGCTTAAATGAAGTGACGTGGACAGTGAGGCGTAATCTTTGATTTAGAAAGGTACCAAGGTAAATAGAAAGAGTAAACCCTCACCAAATAAAATACTAGCAGAGTTCTCCAGACTTGTTGAAACATGGAAAAGGAAAATACCAGCAACAGAGAGAGGTATCTTGTTTAGTGATCCGACAAGACTGCAGAATCCAAAAATCAAAGAAAAATCGAAGAGGGAAATGTTTATGTCAGAGTACTCAAAGAAAAATGAATAATGAGCTCACATGAAAAGAACCATACCTATAAGTAGTTGCACTTGTTTGATGAAGAAACCACATGGATGTGAAGCTAATTGCTAAGCCCAACAATCCACTAAAGGTTGTCACCAACCAGAATGTTGGCAATTGTAACAGTGGTCTGCAGATAATGATACATGTAGCAAAATCTTCAATGCGCAATGAAACAGTATTCTCTTATGATTAAACAGTAACCAATTGCAACTGAATATTGAGGGCACGACGATAGTACTAGAAAGCTTCAGAACTTAAGAAGTATCTATCAACTAAATTGAACAAATTTGAAGGATCTTCTAAGGCCAACTAAAGTAATCAAGATGCCTTTCTCTCTCAAGTCTTATAAACTAAATTGACTGAACAGTAACCAGGAATTGGGCGTAGGGGTTAAGGTGAGATACTTACTCTAAGAATATGCATTTTAACTGTCTCAAGAAAATTGTTAAGCAGAGCACAGAGAGCAAAAGCTGTAAGGCAAATTAACGGAGCAATTCTTTTTGAAAAGTACAATCTTCAAAAAGAGAAGCACAAAAGGAATTAGTAATTGCACAACTAACACTGCTTACATATGGGTAGGTAGATGGCTTATGCTCAGCTGGATAAATTTTAAGGAACAACTTAACAGGTAAGGAGAAGTAGAGAAATCTGCTATTAGGTTGGCAAAAAGGGCATCACGGTGAAGCATCCCACATTTACACAGGGTCCGGGGACCCTAAGGGTGTGATGTAGACAATCTACCCTAATGTAATCATTAGTGACTGCTTCCACAATTCGAACCCATAACCTATAGGTCATACGGAGACAACTTTACTATTGCTCCAAGGCTCCCCTTCAAAATCTACTGTTAGGTTAGTTATATTTTACTACATTTTGAGTCTATGGGGCTATTGTTGTCAATAAATAGGTCTGAAGATTAAAAATGACTCCTAGAGACTTGACAAAAAAATGAAAATCTCCCTCCCTTCTCTTCTTCCTCTTCAAATTTGACATAGTTAGCAATTTTTATCAATTATATCTGTACTGGTATAGTTATGCTTTTTCAACTTTTACAACAACCATTATAGAATTACATTTATAAAGTTGGATTAAGAACATTCAGGCCAACATTGGCTTTCAACTAGACATCAATCCATCAACATTTAGGCATGAGGCATGCAATGTGTATGCTCAGAGAAAGGCAACCACTTACGGATGAGATAAATAAAAAATTGAGGAAAACAATTGCTACTTTAAGAAACCAAAACTCACGTTCTAGAAAGGTAGTCCACCTCGTTGAATAATAATATAAGCAAAATGCCCAAAGGCAGTGAAAGGGTGTTATTTAACAGGACCATGGAGAATTCATCAAGGTTCCCAGATTTAGTCACTTGCTTGGCAGTGTCCATGACCCTGCGAAGAGTCAACTGCACCAGAAGATAAAAAAAATAAAAAAAATAAAAAATTAAGCATTAGCATGGGAATCAGGTCATCATATTGAAGAAGATGTACCCAAAAAGAAGAATTTTTCAAGTGACTAATTAGAACATCAAATTAAATGTAACCTAAAAAAAAAAAAAAAAGGATATGAAGCTCAATACGGAAGAACTGCTGCTTATTCCCATTATTAATGACAAAAGGAATTGGAGGTGTTATAAAGAAATCAAGCCAAGTCAAGTTCTCGACATTTTGAGCTCGGCTGGAGCATTGAATAGCTGAGTTCTACTCATTGGAATAAGGAACAAGTACACAATCTAACTAGGCTTGAATTCAGCATAGCTCAAGTTCGAGTCACATTCGAGCTTAAGTTATATATTTATTAGAGAAATTTATATTTTCAAATAAATGCATTTTAAGAATTTAGCTGCGAACATTAAATATAATTTACCTAGACTGTAACACTAAATCTTTTCTATGAATAACTAGTAATCTTTATACATGAATAACAAGAAAATTGTATTTTGAATAATCAAAATATATTACCACAAACCTATTTTATGTAATTACATATATTTAAAAGAGATAAGTTGATAATGCATTTGGCCATTAAGAAACTGAGCTCAAGCTTTGGCTCTTGAGTGTACAAGTTCAAATGGGCTTCATCTCAATGAGTGTATCACATGAACGACTTCCGCAATCCGCGCCTTCCTTGAATAGAATAATAATCAGCTCTCAATTCTGATATTATAGAAGATAACCATTAAGGAGCTTTGAACTTGATTCTCACAGACACGGGAACAGAACTATACTAAACTATCCTTACTAAAATCTTTCAGCAGATGTCTTAAGACTTCAGAATTGTCCAAATAAGGAGCTTAGGTTTGCAACTTGAGCAGTTTGTCGCAAACTGTCAACGTTAGATCTTCCAGTACAAGATTATGAATTAATCATTCAGACCATATGAAATAAACGCTAGCTTGTATCATGTTAACTGTAAAAGCACCAGTCTCTAAGACCAGACTCGGATCCTTACTCTTTTTTTTTCAATAAGTATTTCTTTCTTTCTTCTTATAAGGCTGGACCTGCTCATTCCAGTTAGCAAAGTTTAACTGTTTTCACCAGTATGATGTGTAAACCATAATTGACATTACAAGATCAAGACTGTATCATCAATTTAGTTTCATATTGAGAATAAATAAAGAGGTATATGATGGTTTTTTTTTTTTTTGATATGGTAACAATGAGGTATTATGGTAATTTGGTTAACTGTATAATACATTTTCAGCATTTAAAGTTTACAAGCCGATATGTTCCTGTCAGATCTCTTCAGCATCACATTGGTGGATAAATCACACATATAAATTTGAGATATATCAGTGTAATCTAAACTCTGTAGTTCTACTTCATTAGAAGCTGAATTTGTTACAAACAACACTCAGGACAGTGATCTATCAAATCAACAATGTCTTCAACATGCCCTCTCACTTCTCACTTGTGGGCTGAATTCCTTTAAACTATTAACACGCGAAAAATCTCTAATTTTATATTACCAGTAGCCGCTTAACTGGGCTTTCTCGGTGAACTGGGCCGATGCTATGGTTGAGGCATTTTAAGAACTAGGCGGTGTTGTCAAAGGCACGCTTAAGCCCTGAAGTGAGCCTCGTGCTGATAACGTATTGTATAATATAGATGGTATACTAAAATTAAATACTCCCTCCGTCCCAATTTATGTTAGTTAGTTTGACTTGGCACGGAGTTTAAGAAAGAAAAAACGACGTTTGAAATTTGTGGTCTAAAATAAGTCAGAGATGTTTGTGTGACTATAAATTTTAATCAAGGATAAAATGAATATTTTTAAGTTAGATTTTACTAAATATAAAAGTAAGACATTCTTTTTGGGACTAACTAAAAAGGAAAGGAAGACATATAAATTGGGACAAAGGGAGTAGCAAGAAGAAAGAGAGAGTAGTAGTAACTTTCTTCCAATTTTTTTTTTTTTTTTTTTTATGAAGTAAATAATTTCTTCCAATATTCTTGTTTATATTTCTATATACAACGTAAGTTATTTATAAGTCTCAAGTAACTTGGAAAGCCAAGTAAACTAGTGCAAATGGACATGGACATCCACCAAATACTAGTGCATAAGGACATGGACTCCCCCTTGGATGTCATTAATAGATAGTGTGTCTCGTTGAATTCTTACTAGAAAAAATCTTGCGGGAAAAAGTCCTAATGAAGAAAAGAAATACAGGTATCTAGTAATACGCATTGAGAACTAACTCATTAAAAACCTTACCAGGAAACCAGTAGAACAAAACCTTGGTTAAGCAAACGGGTGCAATGCATATTTACTCCGCTTGACAAAAGCATCACTTAATATCTCAAAGACCACACATTCCAATCTTGACAATGCCTAAGTGAATATATCTGCTAAATTATCACTTGAAAGAACTTGTTGAACATCTAATTCAACCTTCTTTTGGACATCATGAGTAAAAAAGAATTTTGGCGAAATGTTTGATAATCAAGGTCTGGATCTGAATTTATCATAATAATTGTACATGTTAATGACCTGAATATTATTGGAATTCCTAAAGAGCTTCCAAAGGGAGTAGAATGTTTAAAAAAGGAATTTAAAATGAAAGACCTCAGAGAGACAGTTTTTTCTTGGTCTACAAATTGAACATTTTACAAATGAGATATTTGTCCATCAATCAACATATACTGAAAATATTTTAAGGAGATTTTACATAGATAAAGCACACCCATTGAGTACCCCAATGGTTGTGAGATCTCTTGATATTTATAAAGATCCATTTCAACCTTGTGAAATTAATGAAGAACTTGTTGGTGCTGAAATACCACATCTTAGTGCAATTGGTACATTAATATATCTTGCCAACAATTCTCAACTAGATATAGATTTCTCTGTAAACTTGTTAGCAAGATTTAATTCTTCTCCAACATGAAGACCGTGAAATGGAATTAACATATATTCAAAAACCTTTGAGGGACCATTGATATGAGACTCTTTTATTCAAAAGAGTTTGAATCACGATGAATTCCATTGATATGGGACTCTTCTATTCAAAAGAGCCCGAATCATGATGAATAGGTTAAGAAGATATAGGATATATTTTTGACCCACATAAACGCTGCTCTTAGACATGCTATTTATTTATATGTGAAGGTACAACTATATCATGGCATTAGACGAAACAAACTATGGTTGCTACTTCTTCAAATCATGCAGAGTTAATAGTCATTCATAAATCAGTTGAAAATGTGTTTGGTTGAGATCAATAACTCAACACATCTGGGAAACATATGGTCTTCCTTTGGAAAGAGATACTCTAACAATATTATATGAAGACAACGTTGCATATATAGCTTAACTAAGAGAAAAATACATCAAAAGAGATTGAACAAAACATATTTCACCAAAATTCTTTTTTTACTCATGATCTTCAATAGAAGGGTGATATAGATGTTCAACAAGTTCGTTCAAGTGATAATTTAGCAGATATGTTCACTAAGACATTGTCGCTTTCAACCTTTGAGAAGTTCAGATATAAGATTGAAATGCGTCTCGACTTCGAGATATTAAGTGATGCTTTCATCAATGGGAGTAAATACATGTTGCACTCTTTTTTCCTTAACCAAGGTTTTGTCTCACGGGATGTTCCTGGTAACATTTTTAATGAGGCAACTCTCAATGCATATTACTAGATACCTGTATCTTTTTCTTCACTAGGACTTTTTCCCACTATTTTTCCAAGTAAAATTGGCTTTCCAAGTTACTTGAGACTTATAAATAACTTACATTGTATATGGAAATATACACAAGAATATTGGAAGAAAGTTACTACTACTCTCTCTCTTTCTTCTTGCTATTTAATTTTAGTATATAGTCTATGTTTCATAACATATATGTATTTATTTTTCCCTTTGTGCATTTTCTAATTAAAACCCATGCTTTATTTGCGCTTAAAACCCCAACAGACTTTAGAGTTCTTTTGCATTATTTGCTTCGTTTTTTTGTTTCCCATCCGGTGTCCAGTGCCTGCATTGGAGCTGCGACTAAATCCGAATCGCGCACTGCAGCACCCATTAGGGGTGACACTCCCAATAGGATTTTCTTCATACCCAGGGGTCTAACCCGAGACCTCTGATTAGGGATGGAGCACTCACACCACTGCACTACAACCCATGTTGGTAGAGCTTTTTGCTTTTGATAAAACTGGAATTAGGCTAGAACTTTTTGACTCAAGCATGAAATAGTTGGAAAACAAGATCTAATTCTTGATGATCTAGGTCAATGTTATGGTGGACACACAAAAACTGTATTATATGTACTCTGCAATGGTTATGTCCAATTCTATTAGAATATTTTGGCACCTTTATTACTGCCGACAAAGGTCATCATCTTTGACAGATATTTAGGTAATTTATTCATTTTTATCCTTTGTTTTGAGTAGTATCCAAGCCACAGGTCTATTGGAAACAACCTTAATACCTTCTAACATAAGGGTAAGGTCTGCACACACATTACCCTTCCCAAACCCCACTTGTGGGACTACACTGGATATGTTGTTGTATGATTGCTTACATCGTCTATCCTAAGTTCATATGCCTGACAACTATAACGAAATCATGAATTTTACAAAGATAATATTCCCAGAAGAAACAAATGCCAGATAAAATAGCACCCAGAAAAGGAAACACAACGAAAGAAAGATGTACTTACAGAATATGATGCTGTCAAGAAACAATTAATGATCTGCCATGTATAACCAATGGCATGAAAAGAAAGATCAGTAATTCCTCCAGTAACTGCTGAAATAATCTGCAAAACACAACTTTAAGTGTAAGTAACTGCTGAAATAATCCGCAAACACAACTTAAGTGTAACATCTCTACAACTGTCATCTAATAAATGAATAATATTTCAAATTTAGTTCTAGTATATGCAACTCTAGTCAAATGACGTAAGTCTTGATGAATTTAGGGTTCATGACCAGCTTCCAAATACTTTTGTATTATATGACAAAACTACTCATATCACTAGTTACCAGAGAGTACCACTGTTATAAGAAGTAATGCTTGAAAACGAAGATGATACTATTCCTTATCATAAGTTACATTTTCTCTCAATACAGCTTATATCACTTGGTTGCCACATGAAATTCATTATGCCTTTGACTGAGGACTAGGTTACTAGCGAATACCCTGAGTAGTGTCTGCTGAAAAATCAGTACGCGCTGTAAATTCTTATTGTGACAAGAAACGTAAAAAAGAATGCTAATGTAAGTTCTGGAATACAAAGCAACGAAACATATCATTAACAAATTACTTTATATGAGCACAGGGATGAAAGAAGCTAGAATCACTGCAATAATATCAATAGCAATATAGCGTAGCATTTGCTTGACCTGTAACACTTCGTATTTACATACTTCACTTGAACTTTATGCGGTGCTTAACACACGAATCAGTAATGTATATGATGCAGATTTGGAAAAATAATTAGTAGACAGTTCCGACCCTGTTGTACTAGTTATTTTTAGATTGTTGTGTTAATGACACAGAGAAGAAAAACAAAAATAAAATAACAGCAGAGTATTATGTCAAGTGAAAAGAAGATAATGTAAAGCCTAGAGTAATAACTGTCATTTACCAACCGCCGACAAGTTGATGCATGCTATCTTGCTTTCTCTCACACACAAAAAACATACCAGGATAGTAGCTGTGGTGCTATCAAGGGCAAGTGGAAAGAGCAGAGCTAGTACTATTTATTTCTAATTGCTGAATAAATTGAATGTATAGATATTACTAAGAGAAAACATTGAAGAAAAATTCTTTTTAAGCTACTATCATACCATCAGAAAAAGTGCAGTCCAAACTTTGTTATCATGCGTTTTGTTGAATAAATACATCTCACCAACAGCAGTTATCACATTAGTGACATTCTTTAGGACAGTGACCATAGCAACGTTGATGTACTTTAGACTGCAGGAAATAACACAATTATAAGTAATTCAGCCAAGTCATAGAATCACAGCTTTAAATATCAAACACTAAAACAGATTCTATGCTAAAAAATTCTTTAATCTGCAGTATTGTATGGATATAAAATGCCAGAGTACTGAAACTGGCAATGAAAATGGTAAAGCAGAAAGAACACAAATAGCTGTACTTGAAACTAAAATACCTTTTTTTTAATATATAATTTTAATGATTTTGTACCCTTTTCTACTTTTGACATGTAGTGTAATCAAATTCTAAGTATTCATGAATCATGACCTACATCATAAGCATCTTTTGTTTCATCTAAAGTAAACTCAGCAGGGTAGAGCCAAAGAGTTGCTCCGTATTGATGTGTGGAAGGTCAAGGCCAAAGAAAAAGGAGACATTTTATTGTAAATGTTATTGACTACAAGTCGAGTTCCAATAAGCATGTGATGATGATGAGCCTATCAACTTTTAATTTCATCAATCCAGGCGTATTCCTCTAAGTGGCTCCAAAAATAGTCTCTTCTATTGTTTGATATCTTGGAAAAAAAGGGAACACTAGACTGAGTTAAAAAAATCTTCTACACAAATCAAGTTCACTAGTTTGATAAGGATGACTTCTTTTACTGAAAGAATTTTTTTTAAAAATATTCCCAAAAAGGTGAACCTAACAGCATTTACTGAAAGAAATCTATATTCAGAATTTCTTACTCAGCAAAAGAAAAGGTCAACAAGTAATAATGAGACAAAGATTAACCCTAAAGATATATGCCTCTAATTCTAGAGCTTGTTCCAGAGAATTCACATTTCCAGTTTGTTTCTATTTCATCAAATTAGACAAAAATTTCCTTCTATTTTGGATCAAGAACCGTCCCGCAAATAAAGAAACCATTTGAACACCTAGCATGGCCTTAAAATTTGAAGTAGTAAAACTAACACTTGCATGAAGGTTTGAACCAGAAATCTGTTACTCCCAATAAATATAATCTTGCATAAAGGTCCAGCTGAACTCGATCACACCGAAAAACTGATATCAGAGAACTGTGCATCCAACAATAATAGGTGCAATGAATGACTTCTGCAACCAGCAGTAAATAAAACAATAGGCACATTCAAATAATGAAATTCATGGCATGACAAACATGAAGAGGGAGTATCTTTTACCTGAACATACTTGTTATAAGCATCCCAACAAATATAACATTAACAGGCAACCAGACTTTGACTAGCCTCCAAGTGAGTGGTTCTGTAGAAATTATCCCAAAAACTCTCAAGGAAGAAACCACCACCACTGAGACAAAATTCTGAATAAAGGATCAAATATTATTTGTCATCACCCTACCTCTATACCTTGATAAGCTCAAAAGTATAACAAAGATTGGGAAGTACCTGATAGACCATCAATGATATCCCTGCATTAAAGTCGTAGCTGGAAAGTACATACTTGTTCACTAATATCATGCTACAGGAAGAAATACAATAAGCGACTCCAGATAGCAAGGCCTTGTTGTGTACTGTAACAACTTTATTGCTGCGTACTGACTTCTCTATGTCTTTCTCCAACATCCCATTTTCCAAATCTTCATCGTTTCTATTTGCAGACTTCATGGAAGAAGATCTGAAGGCAATCATAAACAAATAACATCAACACAGTAACTTTTAAAATTTCTTCTCATTGGCATGCCCATTATTTTTAGATGATCTGCTAGAGACATGTTGAGTCAAAAACTAGTGACATGACCATGAAAAACAAACAACATACGGATAAAACCAATGGCAACTACCTAATAGAGTCCCTAGTACTGCAAAGGAAACTCAAGTTAAGGAGAAAACCTAGTCATCATTAAGCTGTAATTCAGAGACACAACATATACTTAAGCACATAGAATGGACCACTTAGAATCTGCAGATTCAATGAGAGCTAAAAACAGCATGAAAATGTTTTTTCCCTACTATCCTCTTTCCACCAAAAGAAAAAAGAGAGAAAAGAAAGATACTTGAACTCTTATTTCCACTTCAATCCCTGCATAGGGAAAAGGTTCTGATATACCCCTCAACTTTGTCATTTAGAGTTGATATACCCCTCGTTATGAAAGTGGCTCATATATACCCCTACTTATATACAAATGGCTCACATATACCCTTTTCCTCTAACGGAAATGAAAAAAATTAATTTCAGGTTAATTTTTTTTTTTTTAAAAATAAAATATAATCCCATATGAGTATATTTAATCCTCCTCAAACATATATATTTTTTTAAACTTTTTTTTTGTTTCAATGACTAATTTAGATTTATTATTTTGATGGTCAAATTTATTTATGTTTCACTAATATTCTTATAAAACTTATTATAGATGACCAAACTGTTTTCTTCAAATACAAAAATTAAATTACAATATAGACCAAAAATAAATAAATTTTAAATTATAATATAGCCACAAAAAAATAGTTTTAAATTTTTTTCTTTACACTAAGGAATGAAAGAAAAAAAAAATAAGAATAAGAAACTCAAATAATTATAATAAAAGAAGTCAAAAAATAATTTATGTATAAAAAAGATTAAAATATACCTTGAAC
>JAJOOR010005418.1:0-38495 GCA_036250505.1 Solanum acaule | reverse complement strand
GAATACAAACCTCCAGGTGACAAATATAAACCTCCTAGTGACGAATACAAACCTCCAGGTGACAAATATAACCCTCCACATGACAAATATAAACCTCCTAGTGACGAATACAAACCTCCAGGTGACAAATATAACCTTCCACATGACAAATATAAACCTCCTAGTGACGAATACAAACCTTCAGGTGACAAATATAACCCTCTACATGACAAATATAAATCCCCTATTGACGAATACAAATCTCCAGGTGACAAACATAACCCCCCATATGACAAATATAAACCCCCTAGTGATGAGCACAAACCTCCAGGTGACAAATATAAACCTCCTAGTGACGAATACAAACCAGGTGGCAAATATAACCCTCCACGTTACAAATATAAATCCCCTAGTGATGGATACAATCTTTCCGGTGAAGGCCATGAATAAGTGATCGATTAGCCAATTGCCTCAAAACAAATCATCATGTAATATTATAAAACTATTGTACGTAGTGGCAAGATCTATAATAGTAATAGTCTTGCTACTCTAAACCTTGCTAAAAAAAATCGTATGAATAAAACTGCATTGAGTTTCATATGTATGGTTGATCATGTAATATTTTGTTGTATAATATAACACGATATATTGTGTTGATATATTTCATAATGTACTTTTTTTATATCTCTCGGGGCTTAAAGTTATTTATGCTGAAATCATATGAATTTTTACCTTTAACCTGCACAAGGTTCTATCAAGTTAGATTCTTTTATATACTTTAAACAAAGCTCATGAATTGTGGGCGACTAGACAAAAATGTTATAAATCACTTTGTACTAGAACTATATATATAAGGGATAAAGGAAAAAATACCCCCAAACTATTATAAATGGTATGCAGATACCCTCCGTTATATACTTTTGGGATCTTGGTGCCCCTGTCGTCCAAAAATCTAGTGTTTGATTAGCACAAATAATAACTTATGTCATTATTGGAAGACATGGATCAAATGTGAAGAGCATGAAAAGCCAACAATGTTATTTTATTATTATTCATATAAAGTGAAAAAAAAGAAGGGGAGCGTGAGAGAAAATGGTTGGAAAAAAGCTTATGAGAAATTTCAATATAGAATCAAACGCATTGTTACAAACAACTACTAATATTTATCTGATTTAAATTTTTTAATACTCATCGATATGGATTACAGGTGAACAATCCAGTGCTAGTTGGCTAAGTCATCTTATTTCACTTCCTCCTAATCTCTAAATTCATGGTTAGAAACTAAAATTAATTGAAGCAATATCCATCAAAAACATTTTGTATTTTTTTTTTTTTTACTGTAGTTATGATTACAAAACAAGAGTGAAGAAGCGATTATATAAAATGCTAAAGAAAGTATGAAACAATCAGTATATAAAATGTGAATTCCGCTTGCTTTCAAGCCATTTCAACTCTCTGTAATCTATCAAATACCAAGACATGAAGCACATCTTTTACTTGTTGATCGAATGCAAGCATACCCTTCCAATCAAAAGAGGTCATTGCGTCTCAAGCTAAACTTTGGGAACACGAAACCAATGTATTTCTCATTAACCATATCCAAAACATCAATTTTCGACGATATACCAAAGGCAATAAGCAAGCTCCTTTCTGAACACGACGTCAATTCTCTTCTTCCTTTTTCCCATATTCCTGTTCTGTCTCTGCAAGTTAGGTGGTACCTTAACGGCTCACCAAGTGTAGATATTTTGATAAATCCCAATCCTCAGAGCCAAAATCTCATAACCTAAAGAATAATGCTCATTTTTATGAATAGAAACTAACTTGACGGCTTCTTGGTTAAACGATGAAACAAACTCCAACGCCATGTAAATACTAGGATTTTGCGGATTTGGGATTGTTTGCATTTGGTGAAATGTTGGGCTATATATACGGTATCTCAAAGGACAAGAGAACACTGTTTTCTGCAGACATAAACTTTTAATACTTCGACTAATTGTTGCGAATGGAACTTTTAACATTGCAACATTAATTTTGACATCATTCAAATGCAAACTACGTAACTCATCACGAAATTTGGTGAAATGAGGGTGCAAATATAGCTTGCAAACACATTTGAATTTGAACAAAGATGATAGCGGTAACAATGTCAAGATTTGATATATAATTTCATCTGGAAGCTGCTGCTTCAACGACTCCTCATTATCGTCCTCTACTTTCATAATTTTGACGTACTATTCACTGATCTGAAATTAATCAAAAGATATGAAAATTGAAACATACAACAAATTTCTCAACAGGAAACAACCCAAACAACATTAGACCGTTCATAACTGGATGCTAAACTTAGTATTTATACATTATTTGAGTAAAACATTGGTTTTAAGTAACAATAGAGATACAATCAATAAATACAATACATCTATTGATTATATGTAAACAGTACAAACCTCAAATTATTTAATGTAAACAGTAGAGCACGGTTATTAATGTCCCATAAACCTATTTAGTATTTATAATATTATCCCAAAACCGATTATCACTAGTAATCCTAATCCAATACTTACGAGGACCATAAATATTATTTATTATTTTTTTGCAAATAATTATTTCTAATATTTAATATTTAGAGATTAATTAAAATCATCTAGGTTGGAAATCATAATATCTAATAATTTTAAATTAATTAAGTAATATTTGACCTAATATAAAAAATAAAATTTGTACAATTCTATTAGTACTATTTAAGAAAGGTTTGTAATAACGTGTATTAATCCAAGGTTTTATCGTATATATCATGATTAATAACTTTTAAAGTCAACCGTTGAATGGTAAATACGTACACAACGAGAGAGAAAAAATATCTACTTGGATTAGAAAGAATTATCAATTAAAAGAAGTATTTCTAATCAAACAAAATTTATTCTCATTATATAAAATCCCGTACAATTTAAGCGATAAATATACACTTTCGAGATATGATCAAGAGTGCTTAATATATATTATAGGAATACTATGTTATTAGTGGTCAAACTATGTATCTAAGTAGGTTTACATGCATCTAAAAATATATATACATGTATCTTGTTGACACCTAATTTTGACCCTCCGCGATAAGAATTAATTTGTGAGCTTCCTTAATCCCAAACGATTTGAAATAACTAATTTTATAAAAATTCAAAATATGTTTCAAGATATTTTAAGAATTTTATAATATTTTAAATAATAAATATGTTTTATATTGTTACGTATGTAACTAATATATTTTATAAATACTTGAAAACTATCTTGAAAAAGATTTCATTATTATTATTGTTATTATTATTATTATTTTAACGTTAAACACTTTATTAATCTAATTTAGTTTGAATTATAGCTATGTTGTTGAATTAGTTATTTTTATTAAGTTAATTATTTTATTCCGTTAAGATTAAGAAGCTCGCCAATTAATTTTTATTAGTTCACCTTATATAGGCTTTAGCCGAATCCGTTAATTCAACTCAATTTGGCTATTACTTAAATTCTGAAATCTAACCGATATAATTTTTTACTCTCAGAAACTACCCAGAAGATCACTTGTGTCGCTCGGTGAAGCACTATCTTCGTTCGGTATTGGGGATGGCATCGTGAGAAAAGGGATTCATGCATTGCAAGAGAAAGGAATCATACATCGCAAGAGAAGGAAGTCGTGCATCGCGGAGAAGTCATGCATAGCAAGAGAAAGATTCATGCATAGCAAGAGAAAAAGTCATACATCGCAAGAGAAGGAAATCATGCATCACAAGAGAAAGATTCATGCATAGCAAGAAGAAGAAGCCATGCATAGTAAGAGAAAGAGTCATGCATCGCAAGAAAATGAGGTCATGCATCGCGAGAAAAAGAAGTCATGCATCGCGGGAAAAGATTCATGCATAGCAAGAGAAGGATTCATGCATTGCGGAAAAAAAGTCATGCATCACAAGAAAGAGATTTACGCATAGCAAGAGAAAAGTCATGCACAGCAAAAGAAAAGTTATGCATCGCAAGAGAAAGATTTACCAATCCCAAGAGGATAAACATCAACTGCATCATTTTTTCTTTGCAAAAACAACATCAAGAGAACCGTCAATATGTTACATTGCGCTATTTTATTACTTTGACATCAAAGGAAGAGTACATTGCAAATATGAGACACAAGCTTTATTTGCTTTACGTCAAACCCAATGGAGTTGACGTCAAATGTTCAAGGAGAACAATTAAGTGTCAACACGGTAAAAGATACTATCTCCCATTTGAATTGCATTTTATGCTAATGAATTTTATCTCAATCTTTGTCAAGAGCATCCGAGAGGATGAATTCTCAAAACAAAACCACAGGTGCGGACGACATCAAAAAGGATGCAACACAACGTGGAACTTTTTCTCAGCAACGAACTGAGACATAGTCCAAAGAGGAGTGCCAAACTCTTAGGACGCAAGAAGAAGAGCGACTTCCACCATAATCAAACCACATCCCTATCAAAAGGCATGTGGGTTTTTCTTAGATTGATCAATCCCAGTTTTGCATTCGGGAAATTTTGGGTTCACCGGAAGCAATTTTCCAATCTGAGTGACAATGCACCAAGAGCTTTGGGAATTATGTCCGTGTAAGTTCTTAATTATGGGTGTGAAGTGCACCACATTCATGGCTAAGAGGTTGCAATCCTCTTTTTCATACTCGACTTACTTGTCACTCCTCCAGAACCAAATGATATCTTGCGTAATAGATTTTCTTTTCAACCGATAGAGTCAAACTACAAGCAGCCTGATGTCCTGAGTTGAGGATATGTAGGCGGGATCATTGTTGAAAACTCAGTTGTGTTCCAACATTCTCCCTTAAATCTTATTCCCAAGTGTTTCGGTCTCTTCATAATTCGATATCGGAATAACTTTTGAATTCTTTCAAAATTGTGCATCAAATCAAGCGTATCGAACTACAAGTGGCCTGAATTCTCATATAACCTGAGATATGTAGGAAACCCATTTCCGGGGTTCGTCCATAACTCCTAAAGTTCGTACCAAATCCCTCTCCTAAAGGATGAAGATGTGGTCGGTCAAAATTGGATTTGTCAATTTCATTTTCCTCGAATTTCTTGCATCAATCCAAGTAAAATGAGGGACAGTTGTTGACACCTAATTTTGACCCTCCGCGATAAGAATTAATTTGTGAGCTTCCTTAATCCCAAATGATTTGAAATAACGAATTTTATAAAAATTCAAAATATGTTTCAAGATATTTTAAGAATTTTATTCACTTTTATAATATTTAAAATAATAAATATGTTTTATATTGCTACGTATGTAACTAATATATTTTATAAATACTTGAAAACTATCTTGAAAAAGATTTCATTATTATTATTGTTATTATTATTATTTTAACGTTAAACACTTTATTAATCTAATTTAGTTTGAATTATAGCTATGTTGTTGAATTAGTTATTTTTATTAAGTTAATTATTTTATTCCGTTAAGATTAATTAATTTTTATTAGTTCACCTTATATAGGTTTTAGCCGAATCCGTTAATTCAACTCAATTTGGCTATTACTTAAATTCTGAAATCTAACCTATATAATTTTTTACTCTATACCCATTCTTAAATGACCAAATTTTGAGATTTTATGTGGCATCTCCATCAAACCTTCCAGCCCATATTTTAAACCCAAATTCCCAGCCAACCCAATACTTTAATTCAATTCCCAGCCCAACCCAAGCTCCAACCCACACTCTTATTACTCCTAAACTGACCCATTCCTCCTCTTACTTGACCCGGCCTAGCCCAATTCCTTCATTAACTAAGAAACCCATTTCAACAATGTGCACATATAGCAAACAGTACCCACCGCGCTTCTTCTTCTTCCTCCAGCGATCCGGCGAGAACAAACCCAATTCGCAATCCAACACAGAAAGCAACCCAAGTCCAGCAAGCAGCAGCAACAGAGAGACGTACGCTGCAAATTTTTGTTTCTTCTCCAACGTCCCTATCCCCATTAACATCGCAGCAGGCACGCGCTCTGTCCTGCTTTTCGCTTTCGGAATGAGTCAAAACCCCAAGGAAAAAGTGTTTGTCCGAATTGGTGAAGGAATTCAATTTTTGAATTTGTAATTTCTATCTGTTTCCCCCCACATTCTGAACCCTAATCCTTGTCCATAAGTACCCTTTTCCTCATTCACGGTAAGGGGGAGGAAAAAAAATTTTTGAAGGAGAAGTCAGATAGAATTTTTTTTCAAAGTTGTAAAAGATCCCCAGAAACATACACTTCGGATATATATTTTTCTTTCTTCTCGATTCTTTGTGGGTTGCAAAAAGATTAATCGGATTTATCGAAAGTTCTCGATGTGGTGTTAAGTTCGATATTTCTCTACTCGTGTCTCAGTTCACTGCCCGGAGAAAGGTAAATTCTCCCTTAGCATTCGTTTAATTCCTAGTTCTTTTTTATGTTTTTTTTTATTTGTGTGTTCTTAACTTTGTTTTAGTTTTCATGTGTTAAGACTTTGTTCCGATATTTAAATGATTTTTCTGGTGTTCATGTTCCTGTTACTCGTCTGATTTTGGTCTAAAGAGTAATGTTCCTCTTGGTTTTAGTCTTGCGTTCGTCCTCATAAGCAATAAGCATCTAGATCCGTGTTTACACTACCGATTCATAAAAATATCAAATATATATTAGTTCAGTGCCTCTGTTAAAGGTTGTTGTTTTGATAGTTTATTTTTCTCTAATGTTCTCTTTGGATTGATGGTTTCATTATTCATGTTTCCTCACAATTGATATTTGTTCAAGTATTAATTTGCTAATAACATGTTTGGTATGGTTTCGAGTTCATTTTAGTAATTGTTGTGCCGAAATGAGTTCTAAATGTACGAACCTTCTTAGTTTTGAGTCGAAAATGCGACGTATTCAACTTAAGGCTAATTTAGTTCATGGTTGTTGCATTTAAATTTCAGCCGCCCATTATGTCTTCTTAAATTTATTTTAGGCCTAGCACAGTTTTGGGTTTAATGGTTTAATGCTTTTAGCATATGTGTGATAGCATATTGGCTTTTTGCTTTTGTGATCTCTCCAAGTGTTTCGAGTAAAATGGGAGCAAAAATCTGGTTTAATATCCAAGTATAGTTTTTTCTTCTGGTTGTAACCTCTGTTTTGAAGCAAAGAGAAAAAATCAAGTTAGGCCTAATTGCTTTTCAATAAAGTGTAAGAAAGCTAAGTTGTGTTGTTAGATTTTACTTTTTTTTACTTGGGAATGAAGATTTTATTGTGAGTAGTCTACTGTCAACATACATAGTTATTCATTTGAGCAAAAGATGATAACAATTGTGCATTATTTCAGTAGCTATTGTTGGGAATGCCTCTCCGTTTGTTGTTGTTTATTGTATGGTCTGGGCATTCAATTGAATTTGGTCATATTCAAGCATGCTAGGTTAAGTGTGTTATCCAATATGCCTCCATTTGTTGGTTATTGATATTTATGTGATACTGCCTATAGGAGTGCGTATGCGAAATGCCTTTCTTAGTTAATAGGTAGTGATGTTGCATTGTTGATTAATTTGATAAAATATGGTTTCTTATTGTTGTGTGTCACTTCTTCTTTTCTGGATTTTTTTTACTTTCTTTGAAATCTATACACTAGCAGTAGTTTTCTTCTTTTCTTTTAAAAAAAAAAAAATCATCTACCTTGCCTCTCAAATTAAAATCATGTCTTAGCTATTTCCTTATTTCGTATGCTAATGTCCTCTTCTCTTTCGTGTGTTATATGAACTCCTTTGAGTCCATGATGGACTTTCTTCCTTGCATTTCCGAGTCAAGCCATAAAGGCTCTATGATATCATTCAAGTCAGCCTCATTATCGGGTCAGCGAAACAGGCGCACAGGTTGAAAGCAACAAGATTACGTTGAAAATTAAATTTTCAAGCTCCGAAAGAGTCAAAAACAGGCTGATATACCTATTGTATACACCAATATACAGTCAGAAAATATCACATACAGGGCAAAAACGTGAAAATGCAGGCGGAAAATGCAGGAATGTATAGTTAAAACAAAATTACAGGTCCGGGAGTCCGAGAATCGGCGGCATACATGGTGTATACCTCGAATATACACTTGGTGTATATCATCTGGAAATGGAAAAATGGGTCAAAAGGCAATTTAATTGGATTTGGGCCAAAGCCCAAGTCTAATTATCTCCTCTCCCTATCTTATTATTTGTATTTTATTGCATTTGACTAACGTTTTGATTATCTTATGATTTAACTTAATTAAATTCCCCAAGAATGATCATTTCATTTTATTTTCGAATCAAAAGCATATATATTTTATTACTTAGTTTTTATTTTAATTATTAGTCTTGTTAACATTTTATGAACCATTCCCCTTTAGAAAATTCCCCCTTAAGATCAATAAAGTGATAAAAAATAATAATAGTAATAAATAAGTAAGTTCTTTTACTTAGTTAAAATTTCAAAAATTAGTTAAAATAAATGAGTTCTTTTACTTCGTTAAACTTTCAAAATTAGTCAAAGTCGTGAGTTCTTTACTTAGTTAAAATAAATGAGTTCTTTTACTTCGTTAAATTTTCAAAATTAGTCAAAGTCGTGAGTTCTTTACTTAGTTAAATTTAAAAAAAATTAGTTAAAATAAATGAGTTCTTTTACTTCGTTAAACTTTCAAAATTAGTCAAAGTCGTGAGTTCCTTACTTAGTTAAATTTAAAAAAAATAAAAATTAGTTAAAATAAATGAATTCTTTTACTTAAGTTAAAATTTTAAAATTAGTCAAAATCATTTTGGTCAAATCGCCGGTCAACCGCGAGTTAGCGGGCATTCCGAGGGCCTAACACCTTCTCGGAATGTACATTTGAACTCGAACCCTTTTTCAATTGACTTTATCTGTTTAAGTCTTTTGAAAAACCTTATATTTTTTCTTGATTTTTACTAAAATTTAAATGGCGACTCTGTTCTTTTGGAAATTCGATTTCTCTTAAATCATAAGTTTAATCGATTTTTCGAAAACTCAGTCATTTTTTCTTTTATATATTTTTATAGTAAAACATATCTAATTAAGAGTTTATGTATTTGATAAAGTGTACATATGTCTGAGTTGAGACTATATGTATCTATGAGAAAATATTTTAGATGCTTAAAAAAAATAGAAGAAATTTGAGAATTTCGAATTGTTTTTGGAGAAGAATTTTAGGGAAGAATTGAATAACAAATTCAGGGAAGAAGCAGTGAAAAAGATTTCCGATGCTAAAAAAATTGGGAAGTATTTTGAATATTTCGATATATAACTTTTTTGGATCAATAATACGACAAATACTTATATGCGTGATTTCCCCCTAGATTGATGTGTTTGATAAGTTACATCCCATATTTAGATATATATTTATATATATATATATATATATATATATATATAACTGGATGTGATGTATTTACTTAGTATGTAGCCAAGATACATGTATTTGGATGCATAATATATATATGGAGATTGAAAGATGACAGAAATTGAAGAACTTTCTCTCCCCAATTTTCTTGTTGATTAACAAATACACAACAACCGTTATTAATTGTAAAAAAATCTACTAAATCTAATGCTATTACATTCATGATCTTGTATTCATGAGTTGTCACGACCCAAATTCACATGTCTTAATGACACCTATGTTCCTAACCAATAGGTAAGTCAATCCCTTAGTTTTACAAATTTAACTAAGTAATAAAGGTGAAAAAGTAAACAACGAGTAGAATATCTTCAACACTAAGTTCTTCATAAATACGAAATGCGGAAAGCTAAAATACTACCCAAGATTTGGGGTCACAAGTACAAGAACTTCTAAATATAGTGCAAGCCTGAAACTAAAATGACAAGTCTAAACATAAAAGATATCATGTATGAATACTAAAACAACAGAATAAATAAAAGATAGAGGGAGGTGTGGGCCACTGAACAACCAAGCAGCTCACCACAACTCCAAGATACTCCAAGCTCGGACTCAAAAAGCTCCACGAGATGTGCTCATATTCGGAATCAAATTTGCACCACAAAGAGTGCAACAAGTGTAGTATTAGTACGAAATCACGTGTACCTTGTATATCTAATAGATCGACCGATAACGAAGAAGTAGTGACATGAGTTCATATAAGAAAATCATCTTTTTACTTATACAAATCTATGTTATACTTACCAGTCAGGTTTCATCAAATATCACACAATATCCAACCACCAATAAAACACATAATCAACAAGAATGAAGGATGTAATGAGATGCAATGCAGTGTGACACAATGAAATGATATGCCTTAGATGACAAGTATTCTCTCAGTCGTATATACATGATACTCCTCAAAAATACATAGAGATACATAGAGAGTTCATGACCCATGGGGGACTCGCGAGGTCCATGTACCAACACAAACGATCTCCACGCGTTTGTGTGGACGATATCAATGCACTATCATAAAATCAAACAATTTCCGCACGGACGATCTCCACGTGCCCAAATTATAATCTTTGTTGACACCCAATTTTGACCCTCCCCGATAATAATTAATTTTCGAGCTTCTTAGATTTCAAACGATTTAGAATAATTAGCTTTATAAAGGTCAAATGGTTATAAGGTTATTTTAGTAATTTCCATCGATTGCTATAGTATTTTGAATAATAAATATATTTTATATAATTATATATATGTTTAGTATAGTTTATAAATAGTTGAAAATCATATCAAAGATTTGTACATTGTTAAAATAAATATTTTATTAATTTAGTTTTGGTTTGAATTATAGTTTGAAATTTGAACTAATAAGTTTGTATTTGAATTAATTAAATTAATTATTTCATTTCGTTAAGATTAAGAAGCTCATCAATTAATTTATAATTAATTCGTCTTATTTATTCCGTAGCCGAATCACAGACTAAATCCGATTTGGCTAATTGGTTAAGTTGGCTATGATGGAAATTCACCTGACCCTTCCCTCAATAGAAATTGTAGCATTGTCCCTATTGCATTCTTGGATCAATCTTTTCAGACCAATTTTGGGCCCAAATAACTTTCCCTTTATTTCCAATTCAGTCGGCCCAATTCTTCTCTTAAATACCCGACCCGGCCCAACTCTCTTTCTTCAACATAGAGAAGACCAGATGCTCAACGTCAAACAGCAGCTCCAAACGCTCACAGAAAATGACAGAGCAACGTCAATTCCAGCGACAAGGACACGACATCAATTCGATTTCACGGCATCCACTCGATTTCATGTCGTCAATTCACGTGGAAACAACAGCAACCAAACGACGCCAGGTCATCTCCAATTCACGCAATTCCAAACGGAGCAACTCACGATTCCAACTACGAGCACACAGCGTGAGACCTGATTTCAGATGCGTACAAGAAGTACGCTAAAGCTGTTGTCATCTTCTTCCTTTATGTCTTCAAACAGTACTATCGCGCAGCTGTCCTAGCAGAAAAGGCACGCGAAACCGTCCTTGTAGCGTGAGATCGAGCCACGCGGACGCTCGAGGACAATCGATCGATCAAGACCCTCCACCTCATTCCAATCCGTTGGAATTAGGAATCAATTCGGTATATTCCTCCATCCTTGGATAATTTGGAACTGGAATTCAAACTCATGGGCCATCGTTCCTATCCGTTTTTCATCCACTTTCCCCCCAAAATTCTGAACCCTAGTTTCCCCCTATAAATACCCTGTTCCTTCACTGATTTGAGGGTTGGAATTTCTTTGAACGAAATTTTATACTTAAGAAGTTTTCGACAGTTCTTTTTTCTTTTAATTCGAAGAAGCGAGAAGTTCCTCGTAATAAGATATATTTTTGCAATATGATTGAATATGGCTCGCGATACTTAAGAACATTAAGTATCTCAACTAGTGTTTAAGTTTATGTTCTTTCCTTCCCTTTTTTGTTCTGAATTTAGTTCTTTTCCTATTTAATCTGAAATTTGATCTTATTCTCGCTCAGATTTAGATTATGAGTCTCTTTTCTTTTTCCTTTCTATGTCTCTGTTCGACTGAGATTTATAGGAATAACCCCGCTATTTGATATATAACTGATTTAGATTCTTAAGATATCCTCCTCAATGCCTAGATTAGTCTTAAAAATGATTGTCTTTACAGCTTTATGTTTTTCTTAGTTTGAGAAATATTTCCTGTTCTTCGGCTGTATTAAAATCTTGTTATTACCTCTAGTGTCTTGGGAAGATGTTAAAACATGTTGTTCCTCTTTGAATCTCTTTTCCTGAAGTTGGTGATTTTGCATTCTCGTTCTTATTCGTGTTTAGATGCTATATAAAATTTTCAATCAGAAGTTCTTGGTATTAATCGGTCATTTTGTTTATGTTAGAATTTACTTGATTTTTAGTGCTATACCCGTTTGTTATTTTCTTTCTAACTAAATACAGACATAATGATCATCCTCTTTTCACCGTTTTAGAGTTTCTATAGGTTGTAGAGAAAGCTTGTTCATTAGTATTATTTTGTTCTATGTTAAATTAGCATTTGTTAATCACTGCCTACTTGATGTTTGGATATTTATTGACCTTTCTGCTTAAATCTATTGCTATCGAAAAAATCTCAATAAACAAATGCCTATTTCTATTCATTGTGTTAAAATCTTGTGTTATCTAGAGTGTTTTACTAATGTACTTAATTAATGTTAGTAACTTCTCCAATTGCTCACTTCTGTCCTTGTCTTTTTTTATCTCTTATATGAAGTTGCCTAAAGTTACATATCCTTTGTAATTGAACAAATCAAAAAATGTTGACTCTATTTCCTTGTTCAAAATTTTTTCCAAATTTTAGTTTATTGCAAGTCCATATTCCTTTCTCTCTTAGACCGTCATATTCGCTACCATGTTTGATAAAAGTTATTGCAATAAACTACTTTTAATGTGTTATCATCTTTTGTTTTGACACATTGTTGTGTTATAATTTTGTAATATTAATCCTTTTTCCTTTTTCTTTGTCCCATGGAATTCGGATAGAGTTCATCTTGGACTCCATAACTCCTCTCTTTGGATTTCCCGAATTGAGCCATAGAGGTTCAATTTTTTTTATATATATAGAGTCAGCCCTATCAACATAATGCTGAAATACAGGGCAATGGGAAGCTGATATACAAGAATAAAGCTGCTATATAAGCATTATATACTGGTATACAACGATATACATAGAAAAATTGGCCCAAAGCACCATATACATTGATATACAGAAACGGTCTACAGAAGGTCCTAGCAGGAAAAATGGGTCCAAAAGACCCCAAAAATGGGTCAAGTCCATTTATGACAAACCTTAGGCTTAGGACTGATGGACCAAGGGTTCGGAAAAATTTGAGTTTGGGCTAGAAGCCCAAATTCGACTTTACTATTTCTCTCTTTATTTATTTATTGTATATTCTAATTCATTTTATTTGAATTGGTTCTATTTAATTAAACTACCTAGAAGAAAGTCATTTCTCCTTTTTATGCTCAATTTAAAATATCTATATTTTTATTTATTACTTAGTCTTATTTTAGTAGTTGTCTTTCAATATGAATTATTTCCCTTAAAAAATCTCTTTTAAGTTTATTTACCTTAAAATAAAAATGGTTTATTATTCCTTAATTCATATTTTTTCAAGTTAGTCAAATGTTTTAGTCAAATCGTTGGTGAACCGTAAGTTAGCGGACATTTTGAGGGCCTAACACCCTTCTCGAAATGTAAATTGAACCCCGAACCCCTTTTTTATTTCAATTTATTTTAATATGTTTTAATCATTTGAAAAACTTTAAGTTTTCTTAATTTCTTTTTTAAAAAAAATTAAGTGGCGTCTCTGTTTCTTTTGGAAAATCAATTTCTCTTCAAATAATAAGTTTTGTCGATTTTTTGAAACAAGTTCATTTTTATTTTATTTTTAGACTAAAACAGATGGTGACTCTGCTGGGGAGTTAATTAAGTTCTAACCATAAGATTTGACTATTGATTAATTGTTGAATTGTTTATTTGTGCTTAATGTGTTTAAACTGCTATAATTGGTATTGCATTTAATAGCATTTTCTGTTGTATTTATAGTATATTAAAGGACAGTGTTGCGGAACCGCAGCTGGATTTTTTTATATTCAACTCTTTTCCAGAATGATCGGCAATTTATTGGTTCGTCATGCGTCCAATGATTGTCGTGAGTTCCAGCCTAAGTTGTCCACTTGAGTTTTCAGTCTTTCGAAAGCCACTCTTACTCAACTAGTATAGAGCGAAACCAAATCCCAGATTTAGCGCATTTGAACTAAGTTGACCCAACACCCAAGGCGTGTTGGGCCCATTAGAAGCCCACCTTGTGTCTATTTGGCCTATTGGTCAATAAAAGACAATCCTGCCTATGTGTTTTAAATTTGAAGGATGTATACGTCATTTGATAAAACAGTGTATCTTGGGGTTGGAAGTTTAATAGTTTGTTCGAATCGAAGAATGATCAAATTACCATTGCATCTGATGATGTTGACATTCAGAGATGGCAAGAAACTCAAGAACGAAGGACCTTTCGTGGAAGTTTAGTTTAGGATTGTACCCCTGCGCGGGACTGATTATTTTGTATCCATTTTTCCCTATTATGTATCCCTATTCAGTTTATTCGTAAAACTTATATAAATTTGAGTTTTGGGGCAATGGAATGTTTCAAACAACGTTATACATTCTTCAAATCGTTAGGCCTACCCTTGGCATAAAAGGGTCACATATTTGTTTAGATCGCGTAATATCTGTTTATGTATTATAACTGCTTGTGTGAATATGCTGTTTTATTTGGAGATGTTTTAGCCTACTCATCCTTGAGAAAAATATATTTTCTAGAACCATTTAAGCACAAATATCAAGTCACTATCAAAAGTGCGTCCAAATACTGTTCGAGTCTTTAGTTTCCCGACAAAGTTCGAACTTCATATTTTAAATCTTACTTTCTCATCTCAAAAAAGAAGAAGTTAACCTTTTATCTCAAATCGAAAAGAGATTCAAGTGGGTCAAGCTACGTAGAACCTGAATTCTCCCTCGGGAGATATGTAGGCAGTCTTTCAAGGCTCGGTCCCCATTTTTGAGAAACTCTATCTTTTCCAACTCTTGCAAAGAAATAAAAGTTACATCTCAATCGAAAATCAAAGTACGACAATACAATCGACTTTGTCTTGACTTAAGTTGACGTTTCTAATTCACTATGCTCAAAATCAAATAGACAAATTTCTGTCTATTTAGTCATTAATCTATACAAGTGGGTTAGTTTATCTTCGAATGAAGTGACTCTTGTGTGTTTGTACCAATGTGTGATATCTTGTAATATTTATCACCTTTAGGCACTAACACGTTTATCTTTTGAGTTATTTTTTCTTTTGTCAGGTGCTTAAAACTTATCTGTGTTGATAAGCTGGCTGAATACCCCTATTTTACAAGATCTAAAGCTCCGAAAGATTTCTTCCCCGATCAAAGTTCGCAAAAAGGAAAGAGAATAATGGGTGATAACAATGAAGAGATTGGCCTGACTGATGTTGTTGTGGCTCAGCCCACTGTCTCTGATCAAAATAAATTAATTCTGGAGTTGATGCAACAAATCGCCAAAATGAGGGTCGAAATGCAAAGGAGGCAAGATTTGCCTATTACAATTTTCGCTTCCAACCCTCCAGGAGATAGAAGACCTCCACTCCACTTTCCTCCTCCAAGCGCGGAACAGTTTCATAACCCATCTTCTAACCCTGCTCAAACCTCCCCCATCATTGACCTAACCTCCCCAAATTCCCATCAGCCCTTAGTCTCTTACCAAGCGCTACCTCCTCCTCAAGGTACCAACCTCCAAACCTTTTTCTCCTCATCAAAATGCCAACCTGCAAGCTTGTCATCCCCCTCAAAATCAAAATGTTAACAATTCGCAAACCTTCTCCCATCACCAAAATCAGCATACCAACCCCTAAACTTTCCCCCAAAATTACCAAGCCACTCAAAATACCCAGAATCCCTCCATTGCTCTGCCATTGCCTCAAATGACTACTTTTCAAATTCCAATTCCAAATGAACCCTATGTCAATTGTTCCGAGCTTGATCACTATGAGGAACATGAGAAAGAGTGGAGGTCAAAGAAAAAGGCAGCCAAGCTGAATATGAAAGAAGAGATCAGGAAAACCATGAAGGAGTTGCACTATATTACTGAAGTCGATGGGTTGAGCCATGAGGATCTGTGCATCCATTAGAATATGTACCTCCAAGAAGGGTTTAAAGTGCCAAAATTTGACACTTTCGGAGGAACAGGGAATCCATTGGTGCACTTGAGAGCCTACTGTGACCAACTCGTAGGAGTTGGTAGGAATGAAGCTTTATTAATGCGACTTTTTAGCCGAAGTTTGAATGGAGAAGCGTTGGAATGGTTTACCTCCCATGAGATAAAACAGTGGTCTAGCTGGAATGCACTAACTAAAGATTTCATCGAACGATTCGCCTACAATGTGGAGATCGTTCCTGATCGCTATTCTTTGGACAGAATTAAGAAGAAATCCATTGAAAGCTATCGTGAATATGCGTATAGGTGGAGGAAAGAGGCCGCCCGAGTTTGACCTCCCATGTCTAAGAAGGAGATCATTGAAGTGTTCATACGTATTCAAGAGCTGGAATATTATGATAGGATAATGTTGCTCGTTAGAGCAAAATTTGCATAGATAGTCAAGGTAGGTGAGGCTATCCAAGATGGGCTTAAAACCGGAAAAATTTCTTGTGTGGCCGCCCCAACCGAATCTTCAAGACTGTTGAAAAAAAAGAGGGAGGATGGGTTTTCTATTCCTTGCGTATCTGATGGAAAAAGACACTTTAGAAAATCCTCACCGTACAAAGGTTATCCTCGAGCTCCACAAAAATCATATCCAGTTTGTTATACCCAATTAGGCTATCAAACTCCAGCACCGAGTTACCAAATTATACCTCCTAATTACCAAACTCCACCACTGAGTTACCAAATTCCACCTCTGGTTTACTAAACTCCACCTCTATATTACCAAAATACTCATCCATATTACTAAGCTCCACCAGTTAATTGTTCAAATATCCAATCAAGTTACCAAACTCCACCTCTGCACTACCAAAACACCCCTCCTAGCTACCGAGCTCCACAATACCAAATTTTCAAACGCAAGCACCAACTCACCAAAATCTTTCAAAATACCGTCAAGGACCTTCACATCCAGGAAATAATTACTATCCTCCTCGCCCAAATCTTGAGAAGAAACCATCTAGAGTTTTTACTCCTTTGGTTGAGAGCCGAACACAACTTTTTTAGAGATTGAAATCAGCTGGCTTGATACAGACAATTGATCCAAAAAATATCAATGTTAACTCCAAGCTTTATAGATCTGATCTTCACTGTGCTTACCATTCAGGAGGTGCTGGGCATATTACTGAGGATTGTATCAACTTGAAGCATAAAATTCAAGACTTGATAGATCAAAAGATCGTCACTCTTCAGACTACCACTCCTAATGTCAATAGTAACCCATGTCGAATCATGGAGGGTGACTATTAATATGGTTGAAGTTGAAGAAGATTTGAATGTCGAGAAAGTTATAATCTCAGCCAACCTTGAAAAACTTGAGAAAGTTGTAACCTCTCTGAGCGAAAGAGGGAAATCCAAGTTTGTGATCATGGCACCTCATCAAGCTTTTTGCTTTAGTGCCGAAGGAGGGTCAAAACAAGCAGAAGTTCGATCAAGCTTTTCCAAAATCATCGCCTCACTTATATCAGTCTTTTCCAATGCAAAATGGTCTAGGGGAAGGAATTGAAAATTGGTTCAAAGAAGGTGATATTGTGCTTGAAGAGATGATCAAGACACTTGTCATACATGACAGCGAGTCAAATGAGAAAATGTCTAATTGGACATCCACTTCGCTCTTGATTCCTCGCTCATCTTGGTAGACATAGACATTTCTCTATGTTATTTCTAAAATTGGTGGTGTTCCGAATGAGGCAAAAGACTCATCCTTTACTCTATTTTTGCCTCACTATGTTTTAATCTCCCTCCTAATATTTTGAAAAAGGCAAAATGATTTATCATCATGGCCAAAGTTCTAATTTTCTTATTTCAAATGAAAACCTCTTTTAATGCGGAAATTTGTCTCACTTGCCTTATATTTACTATCTAATAGTATCTGTCTATGATTTCAGTGAAAATATTTTCAAATCTGCCAATGGCATGTCATGTCACAATCTGAATGAACAAAATGGGGGTAGATGCAGATGATTTTGAGGACTACAATGAGAAGCTCATGGTACCCAAACACCTGATTGAGGAATTCAGATAGTTTGAAAGTCACGATAAGCCAAATTCAAAAGAGATCGGGATAGTGAATCAGGAACATGATGAATGCGTCAAAGAAATCAGAATTGATGCCTATCTGACAAAAACACAGGAAAGAGAACTCATCAATTTGCTTAAAGAACACATCGATAAATTTGTTTGATGACATTACATGGTTGAGCATGAACATTGGATCTCACAAGTCATTAATCTACTTAAATGTTGTTAAAAGATACCGTGTTTAAAGACTCGATTTCTATCTTTTCCTTGTAACCACCTTTATTTGTTTGTAATTGTTTATGCTTAGAATTTATCCCTTTGTAATGAACTACGTCTGACCTGAATTCTCAAGAATGAGATACGTAGGCAGCCTATGATGGCCTCGGTCACCCCCTTTATCCCTTTTAATATGTTTTCTTCTTGTTATCTTGAACTACGTTCGACCTGAATTCTCCAAAATGAGATACGTAGGCGGCCTGTGTCGGCCTCAGTCGTTTACTTATTAAAATTTCTTATTAACCCTCGAGAGAGGGAACTACGTTTGACCTGATTCCTGTCTCAGCGGGATACATAGGCGCCACAACGGCTCGGTCATATCTCCGTAAGATTTATATTTTTCTTTACAATAGAAACTGGGACAAATTTTTTGAAAGGGACTCAAAAATTCTCAAGAAGAGGATTTCACCAGTAAGTCGAGACTAAAGATACATTGAGAGTTGCAATTGGGATAGAATTTTTGAGAGGGTCTCAAAAATTTTACAAGTCATATATCAATAATTCGAGATACTCCAAGACATCTAACTGGGACAAAAAAGTTTAGAATGGCCTAAAAAAAGTCTTCAAGCATCACTAGAAATTTGTGGTCCATTTTGAATAGTTCGAGCATGATTAGAAGTTTAAAACTAACTTCAAATGATCTCTGTCATCGTTAAAGTTCATAGTCAACTTCAACAATCTCCCGCATCGTTGGATTTCAGAGTCAACTACAAAGCTTTCCGATTATAGTAGATTTCGGGAGAACCATGTCAGAAATTTCCCAGGCTTTAAGGATTTTTGAATTCTCTAGAACAAGCTATCGGACACACCAAAGCTTCGAACCAAGGACGATCATTTATGCTTGACGTGACATGACACTTGGCAGTGACCTTTTTCAATTACAGCTCTTTGAAAACCTTTTTCTTAAAGATTTTATCTATACGTTTCAAATGTTTTTGCATAAAATATTTTGTCTTGTCTATCGAGAAGCAAGAGATCAGAGTTATCAACTGAGGATAGCAAGACAAAAAGCAAGCGATTGAAGAAGTCAACACAGATCATTTTATTTTTTTTAAAAAACTAACAATTTTTCTATTGATGCAGGTCTATAAGATTGCCTCGAGTTCATCATATTCCTCCATTCAACGAATATGGAGAAGTCAAAAGGGCAAGGAGCTCCCCAAAATTGACAACTTTTTGTGGATGCAGGAACGTCATTGAAGTTTTTCAAAAGAAAAAGAATGAGTTCTGAATACGAGCAACAACACCTCGTTTAAATTCCCAGCAAAACATGAGTCACAATGAAGACAAAGTGTTCAAAATGGGAACAAGTGAAAACATTACTCTCAACATATACAAGCATCTTCGATGACACGAGATTACCTTTTATAGCATCAAGAACATTTGAAGAATATTCACAAATCCCGTTGATATCAGACGCGGTAATGTGAAATACCCAGAGGGACATCGTCTTTACCACCCAGATGGATATTCCTAGAGTATTATCAAATGAGATAATACCATCATCCAGAGGGACATCATCGTCATTTCATCAATGGATTAGCATTATTCTACCAATGGATCATCAACATTATCCTACCAATGGATCAACATTATCCTACCGATGGATTTTCTTCATCATTATCATCATCGTACCGACGGTTCTTTATTATCGGCATCCTACCAATGGATCTTCATCAATATTATCCTATCAATAAATCATTGTCAATCATTATTTTATCGATGGAGCATTATCATCCTATCGATGGAGCAGAACATCCTACCAATGGATCAACATTATCCTACCGACGGATCTTCATCATCATTATCATCATCGTACCAACGGATCTTCATTAACATTATCCTACAAATGGATCATCAACATTGTCCTACCAATGGATCATCAACATTATCCTACAGAAGAATCTGCAGCATCATCATCATCTTATCGATGGAGTAGCATCATCATTATCCTATCAATGGAGTAGCATCATCTTATCTATGGAGTAATATCATCATCATCCTATCAACGGAGTAGCATCATCCTATCGATGGAGTAACATCATCATCCTATCATTATCGTCATCCTATCAATGAAGAATCATTATCCTATCAATGGAAAATCAACATCATCATCCTATTGATGAAGCATCAATATCATCATCCTATCGATGAAGCATTATCATCCCTATCATGTAGCAGCATTATCCTACCAATGGATCAACATCATCCTACTAATGTATTATCGTCATCTTACCAATGAAGAATCATTATCATTATTTTCATTTGTAAGAATGTCATCAGGAGAGCCATCAACATAATACATCAGTCTATTTTATTACTTTGTATCAAAGTAAAAGTATATTTAAGAATTATAGTGCAAATATGAGATACAAGCTTTATTTGCTTTACGTCAAACTGAAAGAAGTTGACGTCAAATGTCCAAGGAGAGAGCAATTAAGTGTCAACACGGTAAAAAACGCTATCTCCCCATTTGAATTACATTTTATGCTAATGGGTTTTATCTCAGTTTTTGTCAAGAGCATCCGGAAGGATGAATTCTCAAAACAAATCACAGGTGCGGACGACATCAATAAGAATGCAGCACAACGTAGAACTTTTTCTTAACAGTGAACTGGGACATAGTCCGAAGAAGAGTATCAAACTCTTAGGATGCAAGCTGAGGAGCGACTTCCACCACAATCAAACCACACCCCTATTAAAAGGCATGTGGGTTCTTCTTTAGGTTTATCAGTTTCGGTTTTTTCATCCGGAAAGTTCTTAGTGCTCACCGAAAGCGGCTTTCCAATCTAAGTGACAATGCACCAAGAGCTTTGGAAATTATGTCCGTGTAACTTCTTACTTATGGATGTGAAGAGCTCTGCATTCATGGCTAAGAGGTTGCAAGCCTCTTTTTCATGCTTGACTTACTTGGTATATTCCTCAATCCTTGGATAATTTGGAATTGGAATTCAAACTCATGGGCCCTCGTTCCTATTCATTTTTCATCCACTTTCCCCCCAAAATTCCGGACCCTAGTTTCCCCCTATAAATACCCTGTACCTTCACTGATTTGACGGTTGGAATTTCTTTGAACAAAATTTTATACTTAAGAAGTTTTCGACGGTTCTTTTCTTTTAATTCGAAGAAGTGAGAAGTTCCTTGTTCAAAGTTAGCTCGAAATTCTTGGTTGGTTGTTTGAGCTTCGAATTCGTGTGGTAGAAGAGCTCGTCCCTACTTGTTGTTGTCTCAGTCGCTGCCCGAAATAAGGTATATTTTTGCAATATGATTGAATAAGGCTCGTGATATTAAGAACATTAAGTATCTCAACTAGTGTTTAAGTTTATGTTCTTTCCTTCCGTGTTTTGTTCTGAATTCAATTCTTTTCCTATTTAATCTGAAATTTGATCTTATTCTCGCTCAGATTTAGATTATGAGTCTCTTTTCTTTTTCCTTTCTATGTCTCTGTTCGACTAAGTTTTAGAGGAATGACCCCTCTATTTGATATATAACTGATTTAGATTCTTAAGATCTCCTCCTCAATGCCTAGATTAGTCTTTAAAATGATTGTCTTTACAGCTTTGTGTTTTTCTTAGTTTGAGTAATATTTCATGTTCTTCGGTTGTATTAAAATCTTGTTATTACCTCTAGTGTCTTGGGAAGATGCTAAAACATGTTTGTTCCTCTTCGAATCTCTTTTCCTGAAGTTGGTGGTTTAGCATTCTCGTTCTTATCCGTGTTTAGATGCTATATAATTTTTTCAATCACAAGTTCTTGGTATTAATTTGTCATTTTGTTTATGTTAGAATTTACTTGATTTTTAGTGTTACACCCGTTTGTTATTTTCTTTCTAACTAAATACGGACATAATGATCATCCTCTTTTCACCGTTTTGGAGTTTCTATAGGTTGTAGAGAAAGCTTGTTCATTAGTATTATTTTGTTCTATGTTAAATTAGCATTTGTCAATCACTGCCTACTTGATGTTTGGATATTTATTGACCTTTCTGCTTAAATCTATTGCTATCGAAAAAATCTCAATAAACAAATTCCTATTTCTATTCAATGTGTTAAAATCTTGTGCTATCTAGAGTGTTTTACTAAGTACTTAATTACTGTGAGTAACTTCTCCAATTGCTCACTTCTGACCTTGTTTTTTTTTTTCTCTTATATGAAGTTGCCTAAAGTTTCATATCCTTTGTAATTGAACCAATCAAAAAATGTTGACTCTGTTTTATTGTTCAATTTTTTTCCAAATTTTAGTTTATTGCAAGTCCATATTCCTTTCTCTCTTAGGCCGTCATATTCGCCACCATATTTGATACAAATTATTGCAATAATCTACTTTTAATGTGTTATCATCTTTTGTTATGACACATTGTTGTGTTATAATTTTGTAATATTAATCCTCTTTCCTTTTTCTTTGTCACATGGAATTCGGATCGAGTTCATCTTGGACTCCACCACTCCTCTCTTTGCATTTCCCGAATGGAGCCATGGAGGTTCAATTTTTTATATATATAGAGTCAGCCCTATCAACATAATGCTGAAATATAGGGCAATGGGAATATGATATATAGGAGAAAAGTTGATATATAAGCATGTATACACTAGTATACACAGAAAAATTGGCCCAAAGCACCATATACATTAATATACAAAAACGGTATACAGAAGGTCCTAGCAGGAAAAATGGGTCCAAAAGATCCCAAAAATGGGTCAAGTCCATTTATGGCAAACCTTAGGCTTAGGACAGGTGGACCAAGGATCCGGAAAAATTTGAGTTTGGGCCAGAAGCCCAAATTCGACTTTACTACTTCTCTCTTTATTTATTTATCGTATTTTCTAACTCATTTTATTTGAATTGGTTCTATTTAATTAAATTCCTCAGAAGAAAGTCATTTCTCCTTTTTATGCTCAATTTAATATATTTATATTTTTATTTATTACTTAGTCTTATTTTATTAGTTGTCTTGCAATATGAATTATTTCCCTTAAAAAATCTCTTTTAAGTTTATTTACCTTAAAATAAAAATGGATTCTTATTACTTAATTCATTTTTTTTCAAGTTAGTCAATATTTTTAGTCAAATCGTTGGTCAACCGCAAGTTAGCGGGCATTTCGAGGGCCTAACACCTTCTCGAAATATAAATTGAACCCCGAACCCCTTTTTTATTTCAATTGATTTTAATATGTTTTAATCATTTGAAAAACTATAAGTTTTCTTAATTTCTTTTAAAAGAAAAATTAAGTGGCGACTCTGTTTCTTTTGGAAAATCGATTTCTCCTCAAATAATAAGTTTAGTCGATTTTTCGAAACAAGTTCATTTTTATTTTATTTTTCGACTAAAACAATCTTAACATTTCGCAATCCCAGCTCAGATGATCTCCACGTGCCCAACTTATACTCAATCTCATGTCAATGCATGTGCACAATATGATTTCAATAAAAGGGGATGATGATGCATCTCAATCAATCAAATATCAGCAACATATATAATCACCTCAAGTATCACAAATATATGAGTTCAATAAAGAAATACAATCACACAAAAGAATTCAAGTCAATAATACATCAGCTAATACCCACATGCTTTGGTATTCTCGGATTACAATCCAAATTCTATAGTAATAAACTTTCCCTTTTATAACACCGGTACTCGTACCAATGTCCGTCACACCATTGGTACGAGACCTCCATCTTTTGCCCTTACCCATTGTGTATTCCCATTTTAATCTTTAATTAGAAAAACGTCCTTCAACGGAGTCTAAGTTCTTAACATACCTTGAATGCCAAACACGTGTCACAAATCCTCAAAAAAATGCTTTTTCCTTCCGTAAGGATTTCGAACGTTCCCAATCTATCAAAATATGCATAATTTTTAAGCAAATGAGTCCATAGACACCCATGTTACTATATGACTAGCCTAGACCCACAACACACTCTAATTTATAACTAAATTCATAATTCTAGCTGCCAACTAATATGTCAAGTACGTCTCATATTCCTAAACTTTCAAGCTTAAGGTTAAGTCTCAATTCCTCCAAATATGATAAATCTAATAATATTCATATAATACAATACAACCAAAACTAAAAATTCTGAATATATATTAAGTTTTTAAATGTCTACCAAATTTATATAAAAATACTTTATAATTACAATCATAACATACATTATACATATGATTAGTGGTGCTTCCAATTACAATCTCATATTTGAAAGATATAACATCAGAAAAAAGAGAAAATTTTAAAATCAAATGTGGCAAACAAATACTTTTGACTCATGGGCCGATCCTCGCCCGGCCTCGGTCAAGTCTCAAGCCTAAAATTTTTTAATGGACTTGAAAAATCATATCTCAACCCTACTTCGATAACAAATCGGGTTGAACCAGTCCCATAGACTAAGCTCATTTTAACGGCTCTACAAAAACAAATCTATAGCATCTCAGTCTATAAGTGAGAGTTAAAGTAGTTCCCCGTTAACATATCAGCTTATGGTCAGAATAATTAATTTGAAGGTATTTTAGTCTACTTCAGAGCTAGCTTATTTTCGTTAGTAATTGTTTGGGCCATATCCTGACCTTGAGAAATGTTAATATGGTTGTTTGTTATCCTAGCATAACTAGTTTCTAAAATGTCTGTTTTCACCTCATTTTGAACAAACACGGAAGGAATTATCAAAACGGTAGGTTCATCAAAAGCTGCTCTCTTTGTTCCTTCTTTTGATAAATTAGTGTCCGCAATTTTATTTTGCTCTCAAAACATAGGGAACAACTTGATGATTTCCAGCTTCATCATTAAGTACTTGCACTCAACAATCAAATTATCATAGAGCAAGTTGTTATTATTTATCATGTGCATAATATTAGTTGAGTCAGTATTGATTTCAAGGGGGGTTAAATTCATGTGTTCCACTGTGATTAAAAGGCCCCTTCTCAGAGCTTGTAACTCTGCTCTGACTGGGTTGAGTGAGAGGGGTATATTCAGAGAAGCTTAGTAGCCAGTGCCCTAAGGGGTTGTTTGATGTGACGGATAAAATGAATTAATTTCGGGATAAATTTTAAGTGGCCTTTAATATGTTGTTTGGTTGCAAAGTCTGGGATAAATTATCCCAGGATTAACAATTAGTCCTGTGATAAGTTATCCCTCCTTGGGGATGGAATAGTAATCCTAGGATAACTTATCCTGGGAAAAAGTGTGTAAAATAACAAAAATACCTCCCCTTAAACTCTCTTTTCTACATCACTTTATATTCATGTTTATTAACATAATTCTTAACAACATTTATAATAACATTCACAACCTTAATTATTCGTTGTTTCTATGATAATATATTTTTCTATTAAAAAAATACATTTTATAAATAAAAAATTTATTTGTGAATATATTATAAGTTGAATTTATTTGCCTAATTCTTATGTTTATTTATATTTTGATTTCTCTTAAAATGTTTACTTCACTACTAAATTACATATTTTTAATTAAATAGTTTACTTCTCACTTAAAAATTATATTTTATATATCAATTAAAATGTGGATAACTTTAAAATGTATATAACTTTAATGATAAAGTTATTTTTTACTTTAATAAACATAAAATAGAAGTTTTATTTTTTAAGCTAAATAAGATGCATGTTTTATTTTAATCCAAATAAGATGAAAGTTCTATTTTAAAGCTAAATAAGATGGAAATTTTGATTTTTAAGTTAAATAAGATAGAAATTTTATTTTTAAGTTAAATAAGATGAAACTTTAATTTTAAAAACACACGGCACAATCATGGAAATGCACACACAAAATATTTAAGCTAAAATAAGATGAAATTTTATTTTTAAGAATGGATAACTAATTACAGCTTGCAAAAAAAATGTCAAAAAAATAAAAAATAAGATAGAGGGTATTATTGTAAACAAACAACTTATTCTTAGAAATTATGCAATATTTATAAGTTTGCATATGACAAATCAAACAAACAATAAAAACTAATCTCATTATAACTAATCCCACCATAACTTGTATTCAAATCCGGATATCTTTTTTTTGTTCCATCGAGAGGGAATGACTAGCTTTTGACAATGTTTTTGAGGTCGTCAAGCAATGTAAAGAAAGGTTTATCCAAGTTTCACTCACTGTTCTGATGGACATTAAGTTGTTCTTCGTCTTTTATTATGGATCAACACATTTTTGATATAATAATTAGTTGATAAAATCACGTTGAACTCAAGATAGATAGATCATGACACCCCTTTATGCTTGTTTATAAGTTTTCATAGGAAAATTCTGCAGGTGCACGTGAAATAAGTTAAGCATGAAAATAAAGAATTAAATTAATCGATTAATTAAATATTTTCATAAATTTGATTTAATTGATTGGTGTCGATAATTTCTAACATGGAGAATTAAATGATAGATTTTAAAATTAAATCGAGAAGTGCAATTATAAATTTAGTGAAATATTTTATAATTTATTATGATATGATTAATTTATTTTTTTGTGAATTAATAATACTAGTATTCGTACCCGCGCGATGTGCGGATAATATTATATAAGTAAAAAATGTCTAAATCATAAAATTTAACTTATTTAAACAAATAAGATTATAGAGATTTAGTAAAATCTCAATTATCATTTCATTATTATATTAAACAATTTATATCGTCCAAAACATGTTAAGCATCATTATTATATAATTATATTAATATTTCACTTAATAATTTGGTGTCTTCACCCACTACTGTGACAAATATACATATATACACATATATTGATAATTTGTCTAAACTTGCATCCATATTCAAGACTGTAAAGTATATCATATATTCCAGCATAGTAATTTTTCTTTTTTTTTTAATTAAAAGATGCTTATATTAATACATTAATATGCTTCATTACAAGGGAGGGGCAGAGCAGGACGCTCGCTTAGTAGCGTAAGGGGAATTACAGTACCATTATAGCTATTACATACATTAGGAACTAACATTGGCTTTTGTAGCCTAACAAAAAAGTTCCTTCCTTGTCTGCTTCTAGCTCTTCTGAGACAAACACCGGAGGAACATCCAAGCACAAAAAGGAATTATCTTGGATTGTTTTTTATCCTTCCCTTGCTAATGCATCTGCCACTCTATTTATCTCCCTAAATGAGTGGTGGATTGGGGGGTTCCCCAGCCTGCACAGCAGATCCCTGCAATCAAGAATCATGTTAGTGTAAGAAGGGTGATCATTAGTTATGATGTTGATTAGCTCCTTGCAATCTATGTTGATCTCTAATGGCATTAGACTTCTCACTAATGCCAATTTGAGCCCCTGTATTAGAACTGTTAATTCTGCTCTGATATAGTTTGCTACATGGAGATTTCCTAAGAAGCCTACTATCCATTCTCCTTTAGTGTCTCTTATAACTCCACCTATTCCACCTTTGCCTGGGTTTCCCATTGAGGATCCATCGGTATTCAACTTATATCCCTGTATAGGTGTCATGACCCAAAAATGGACGTGATGAAATTCGTCTTATCCCACCAAGATAAGTCAGCCTAACACTCACCCATTACAATAAAATGCGGAAATTTCATAATTAACTCAAAAAAAACCCCCAAAATCTGGTTGTTACGTGTACAAGCCTCTAAAGTATTACAATAGATTTGAAAGAAAACGTAAGTCTCAAATGATGTTGTCTCTAAAATAGAACAATATCATAAATAGGAGTACGAAGGTCTGCTGAGATGACAAACAACTACCTCACAAATCTCCAAGAAGCCTCGGAAAATAAGAGAATGGAAAGTATCACAAAATCCAAGCTCGTAACCTACAAAAAATTGTAGAAGGAAGGGGTGAGTACCAAACCACACGGTACTCAACAAGTACACCTCTAAACACAAGCTAAGGGAATAGAATACGGGTACTCCTTACACCCGAACCGAACCTTCACAACTACAACCTGCATAAAACCAGCCCAACCTAATAGTTCACAGTTTACATAGCACCCAGCTCAACAACAATCACTTTAACAAATTACATATCCTCAACAACAAACTCAATATTCATCAATCACAACTTTCACAAAAAGGCACTCAAAAATATCAACAACACACTAGATCAATTTCATCAAATAGAGGTAATCAAACATCAAATACTTTCCAACCACCAATAAAACACATAATCATCAAGAATGAATGGATGTCATGGGACGCAATGCAATATGACACCATGAAATGATATGCCTTAGAATACCAAGTACTCTCTCAACCGTATATACATGATACTCCTCGGAAATACATCGAGAGTTCATGACCCATGGGGGACTCGCGAGGTCCATATACCAACATAGACTATCTCCACGTGTCTGTGCGGACGATCTCAACGCACTATCATAAATCAAACAAATTTCGCACGGACAATCTCCACGTGCCCAACTTATACTCAATCTCATGTCAATGCATGTGCACAATATGATTTCAATAAAAGGGATGGTGCATCCCAATCAAATATCAATATGATATGTAATCACCTCAGCTATCACCAGTATACGGGTTCAATAAAGAACACAATCACACATAATAAATCAATTCAATAATATATCAGCTAATGCCCATATGCTTTGTCATTTTCGGATTACAATCCGCATTCTATAGTAATAAGCTTTCCCTTTATAACACCGGTACTCGTACCAATGCCCATCACAAACAATTCTCAACACATCACACACAAACAATTAATCACATTGCCTTTTATTACCCCTTTTATCATTATTAGAATTAATTAATGTGGACAAGTCAACCCGTCACCAAGTCTCATTACCTCCAAACACGTATTACAAGGAAATACACGAATTCCATAGACTTAACAAGGGTTTAGAAATCCACTTGCCTCAAATAGTCGAACAATCACTCCGAGACTTGAGTCTTCCCTTTCGTTGAACTTCCAACTCAAAGCGATCTATTCACATTAATAATTACAATAAGATTTCGAAACTAACCACACTCAGATTACTATAGGTCTAGCCTAGACCCAAAAACTCACTCAATTTATAATCAAGTTCTTAATCTTGGTGCCAATCAACATGTCAACTCTCATGTTTTCTGAATTTAATGCCTAGGGTTAAGTTTCAATTTTTCCAAATATCATAAATATAATGGTATTAATATGATATCATGCACCTAATATTTAATTACATGTCTCAATATCTCAAAGCTTGAATCATATGGGATAATTATAAGAAGGAATTGGAGAAACGCTAGAAATCCAAATTTATGAACATCGCGATTTTGTTCACGGAAAAACCAATCCAGAACGGTACATATTGATACAAGTTATATTCCTATAATTTATTCCCCAATAATTAAATATTCAATTATTGGCCTATAACAACCCTAAAATCAGTAGGTCATTATTAACCATATCTTCAACTATCCATAATACATTCTGACCACATGTTGCAAAACATATACTGTATTCCAATTCCTTATCTGCTAACATATTAATAATATATATTAGTATAATATATTCTCGTCAATTCAATCCTACAACACTTGCCACTAATCCCCATAAACAATTATCGATAGCAGCAAGAACTTGCCCTCAATTTAATAAGCCGACATGACACCAAGTCTCAGATCCAATTCTATTCACGCCAAATACATAATAATAGCAATAATAACATGACTATCCATAATCATAGTACAAGATTTTGGTATGGTGATGAATTACCTGTAGTAAAGTGGTGTCTTCGTGTTGTTGCCGCACCGTTCGTGGATTAGCGGTTACTACTTGTGTTATGCAAAATAGTAACAAACCTTTCTAATGTAATTCAGTTTTACACATGGACTTGACCCATTAACCACCAATTAAAATTAATTATTTAAAAATCACCCATCCATTAAATAATCATAATTAACAAATAGCTAAAAAAATTCCAAACCAACTCCACTGATTTATCAAAATAATTGACTCATGCAATTATCAAAACGGGTAAAAATGATAATTTATATGATAATTTTCAAAAACGACGTTTTGGGTCATTAAAATAGGGGGAATCCATCTGATCAAGGTTTTAATTGTTCTCCCCTTTAAGGGGGTGTTTCCTGTAACGGTGTGAAACTTGACGGTTTGGCTAAGGATACTTTTTGTGCAGATGTCAGTTTTTGTGTTCTGGTGGTAGTTTTCATTCCTTTTGAACCATGTGTTCCATAGAAAGAAAGGAAATGCTTCATTCCAGCTGATATACTTTGGATTTAATTGTACCTAGAGGTTTTTTATGATGTTTAACCAATCACTCCCTTGGGTATCTCCAGTCTGGCATACCGCGTGTAGTACTTTAAGGCTTTTCCACATTTTTGTAACAGTGTAGCATTCTATAAATATATGTTTTAATGTTTCCGTTTTATTGCATATGTGGCATAGGGAGTCAATTTTTATTCCTATAGAGTGTAAATACTTACGAGTAGGTAGCCTTTTATATATGTTGACATAGCCAAATGAAGTATTTTATTTTGTTTGGGCAGTGCAGGGGCCATATCCAACTGAAGTTATCAGTTGTAGTGGTCGTATCCTATTCTATTAGAAATTTATATATTGAAGACGTTGATAGTGTCCCTCGAGGGCTTGGCCTCTACACAACCTTGTCCTTCCTGTTATGGGATGCGTATGTGCATTTTATCTATAGGAGTATATCTTTTGAGAGTTCGAAAGATATTTCATTCAAGTTTACTATATTGTTCTCCTGGATTATATCTCCTACTCTAGTATTATTTTCTTCTTTACGAAGAGGACCTTGTATTTGTTCCCTAATAGTTTTTCCATTTGGTAGCCAGACATCGTACCAAAAGGATGTCGACTTCCCATCTCCTAAGACCCAACCCATGCCTTTCTTACATATGCTCCAGCCTCTTAGCATGTCTTTCCAAAGCTTACTATGTGCACTGTTTGCTTTGGTTTGTTTATCCAATTTCATGTTACTGGAATATTTCCTCAGTAGAACTGAGGCCCATGGTAATTTTGGTTTTTGGAAAGCTCTCAAGGCTAACTTTGATATGAGGGCTAGATTTTTTGTTTCTGCTCTTTGTACTCCCAGTCCTCCCTCTTCTTTTTTTTTGTGGTTATTACTTTCCATTTTACCATATGTAATTTCCTCTTCTCACTAGTAGACCCCAGATGAAATTTCATTGTAGTTGGTCAAATTTTTTTTGTGATGGTTTTTGGTAGCTTTATCATTTGCATAGCCTTTGCCAGGGTAGTGCGACCTACCAGGTTAAGAAATTTTGTCTTCCATCCGGCTAGCTTTGATTGGAGATTATCAATAATGAATTGGAAATCGATGTTTGTGCATCTTTTGTGTACAATTGGGAATCCTAAGTATTTTCCAAAATGATTCCCCTGTTTTATGTTCAGCTTCTTAGAAATTAAGTTACTTATAGTATCAGGACAATTTTTGGATAGTAGTAGTTTTGATTTGTTTGTATTTACTACTTGCCCTGAGGATTCACAAAAATCTTTCATTGTTTTTCGAATACACTTGTTGTTAGCTTTGTTGGCTCTACTCATTAGAACTAGGTCATCTGCAAAAAAATAGGTGTGATATTTGGGGCCCCTTGTGGGAGATTTTTATTGGAGTCCAATTTTTTAGTTGGACCTCTTGATCTATTCTCCTAGATAAAATCTCCATGCAGAGGATAAAGAGGTATGGTGATAAAGGATCCCCTTGTCTTATCCCCCTTGTTGGCTCAAAAAATTCTGTTTTGTTCCCATTGACTAGTATTGCTATTTTACTTGTTGTAACATATGATATGATAAGGTTGACAATGTTACGAGGAAAGCGAAAATAGATAAGAGTTTCCCTTATGAAAGACCATTCGATTTTGTCAAAAGCTTTCTCGAGGTCAATTTTTAATATTAGGTTTGCCTTATTCCTTTCATTTTCCCAAAGTGGGAAATGATTTCTTGGATGATAATGGCATTATCCGAGGCTTGCCTATTTTTTAGAAAACTTGACTGGCACGACCCAATTAGTTTATCCAGAAAGGGCCTAAGTCGTTGTGAAATTATCTTGGTTATTACTTTGTATGTTGTATTACAGAGGCTTATGGGCCTGAATTCATTTAATTTGTTTGCGTTTTTCTTTTTTAAGATTAAACATATATGAGTTTCGTTGATTCCTTCTGGGATATGGCCTTCGGTAAAAACGTTTTGGCATAATGTAACAATAGAGTTGCCTACTATATTCCAGTACTTTTTTAGTGGTTTTGTAACATCTCACACCTAGAAATGACTATAAAGAGTTTAAAATATGAAAATATTGATATTTGGAAAGAACAAGGAAATCTGGAAATTTTGTCTAAGTTAAGAAAGTGAGTTTTGGCCATTTTCAAACGGCCATAACTCCTAGCTCAGATAGATTTAGGAGCATATCTCGATATTTTTGGAAAGCCCTTGGAGAGATCTTTCCAACGCCGCCAATATTGCACAATTTCGACATCGTATGAGTGAGATATGCCTTCCGGAAGTTGGGCTGTTGGATCGAGGAAAGTTTCAATCCGGATTTAGGGAAGGGCAAAATAGTCTTTTCTCTAATTAATTTCCTAATTCGTTTTTAGGGATTTATAAGGGTAAAAACAGAACTTAATTCAGTTTTGAAAAGTTAGAATACGCTTAGGGCTTGGAGAAGAGAGAAAGAAAGAAAGAATGAGAGAAGAAGGCAAGAATTAGCCAAAATCATTCAAGATTGCGAGTGGAATTCGTCGGGGGTGATCCCTATTAAGGCATGTGAGATTTCTTTCGTGTTGGATTAGTTCACCCACACACTAACTTGTTTCAATTCAGCGAAATTGGAGTTGTTTGAATGTTAAGAAAGTGAAGTTCTTGAAGAACATTGTTGAATTCTTGTGGGTTGATTGTTGAATGCCTAGTGTCAAATTGATTAATGTTTCCAGGTTGTTTTGCGAGTTAGATTGGTTGTATATTGAGGGTACAATTGATCCTAGGGGTTTGGGGAAACTACCATGGAAGTTTTGAGGGTTTAGAGAAGAAAAACGGAGGAGAAAAGTCGAGAACACCTGGGTACAGGGGTTGGGCCGTCGCGCCTCTCCGCGTGCCCCAAAATGTTCTCTGAGGTTTGGCGTCTGGCGCGTCGCACCAGCCAGAGCGCCCCACCCAGCTCTCTGAGGTTTGGGGCTTGGCGCCCCACGCCTCTCAGAGCGCCAGGGACGCCAGTTCTCCCCATTAGTTCCCCATCTTCTCGTACGTGTTCCTAAGTGATGTACCTATGTTTCCTAGTCGATTCTAACATTATAAAATACATCTAAACATCATGAAATCATCCATAAACATGAGATCATGAACCTTGAATCCATAATCCAATTCAAGGAAAATTAAAACCAAAGTCAAGAGAAGTAAGAGTCAAGTCAAGATGAGTTCTTAGAGTTTTCCAAAAGTCTTTTCCAAATGTTTTAACTTTGTTTTAAGACTTAAAGTTCAAGTTGAGTAAAGAGTAAAGTTTGAAGTTTATTTCTTCAAAAGTATATGGGGACTAAGTATTCCCAAAGAGATTTAAAATGTTTTCACATTTAAATAAGAACGGAAACTGAGATTTCCCAAGAGCCTTCGGGCTAGTTTTCAGAAAAGAGTAATAGCTTTCTAAATGAAGCAAGCAGGGGAACTGAGATTTCCAAGATAGCCTTTGAGCTAAGTTTTTGAGCACTAATCTCAAATCACAGAAGAAGTATGTTTTAAAAACATAAGAGCTAGTATATTTTGGGAGTAGTATTGAGCACCGAATTGGAGGAGCGTTCAAAGAACCCACAACCCCCATAGAACCATGTAGCCATCATGGGTAGGAGATGTTCATACTTTTTAGATGAATCCTTTTCAAATTAGACTAGTGGATCCATTAGGCAGTTCAGGTTCTATACCTTTGGCAGGGTATAGGATGCTCTGGCAGCGTGAGGTTGATCGTTGTATCATCACTATAGCTCTTATGTGATGGTTGTCGATTAGAGAAACTCCCACAACAGTTATTGTATTTCTGTATACATCAGTTTATTTGTATTTCTACATACATCTCAGATTTATTGTATCTTTGCATACTCACAGAGTTTATAGCATGTTTTAAACAACTTTTCTTTATATTGCACTTTCTTTAAATTGCTTTCTATTGAAATGAGTCGGTCAGGTTGAATTAAGTGAGCCAGGTAAGTTATTTAGTTTCTTTCAGATTCCTTCTAGCCTATGTGTGGTTTAGCATTCCAACTCGCATACTCGTACATTCAATGTACTGATGCCAGTTGGCCTGCATCTTATTATAATGCAGACGCAGGTAACCAGGATCAGCATCCAGCACCTCATTGATCCAGTTGAGCAGCTCAGAGTCAGTGGTGAGCCTCCTTGCATTCCGGAGGACTCTTTTATTCGCTTTCAGTCTTTTATTTATTAGGATGTTGTAGGGTTTGTCCCAACATCCATCTCAGTATTTTAGAGGCTTCATAGACAGTCAGATAGTTATTAGTTCAGATGTCTTTCTTTATCTTTTAGATGTTGTTTAAGACTTAAGTGCCATTTTGGCCAACTTATTATTCTTTAAGTTATTATTTGAGACTGTTTCATTGAGTTAAATCTTCCGTTGAGTTAAATCAGCCAGACCAAGGGTTCGCTTGGGGCCAGAAATGGTCTCCGAGTGCCAATCCCCCTAGGGTGTAGGCTCGGGGCGTGACAGGTTTGAAAGAGAATATTGCCTTATGTATTTCTTCTGTGGATGGCATATCCCCTAGGTTATGGAGATCTAGGTTTATGTGGTCAGAGGAGTTATTTACTTCCCAATTTGATAGATTGTGGGAGGTGCTGAATAATTTTTTAATATAGTTGAGGGTGGTCTTTTTTATGTCCTCTTTATTATACATCCATTCCCCATAGTCCGACTGTAGAGCTACAATTCTATTTCTCCTTCTCCTATTTAGTGTAGTTGTGTGGAAAAAACTAGTGTTTGCATCCCTTTCGTTTAGCCAATCTACTCTAGACTTTAGTTTCCAAAAATCCTCTTCAATTTTTAGAATATAGTTGTATTCTTTGATGAGTTCGCTTTCAAGATTTGCAAGGAAAGAGTTTTTTGTGTAATTATAAGCTTGTTGAATACCTTCAATCCTCCTAATTAATTTACGTTTTCTGTAAAAGATATTTCCAAAAGATGTATAGTTCCACGTTGTTACCTTTTTTTGGAACCTTGGGATAGCTTCTAAGATATTGGTTTCCCCTTCCCATGAATTTTTAATAATGTTTTGTAAGTCCGGATGGGAGGCCCACATTGTTTCGAATCTAAAGATTTTATCCCTTTTTTCATCCCCTATTGGGAATAGGGAAAGGAGTAGAGGGCAGTGATCCGAGTAGGTATGTGGTAAGTGTCGTACTTAGGCATTAGGGAATTTAAGGATCCATTTGTCGTTTGCAAAAAATCTATCAAGTCTTTCATATATCAGTTTAGATTTGTTTTTGTAGCGCTTATTTAACCACGTGTATCTACTCCCTTTAAACCCCATATCTATAAGTTCACAGTGGTTGACCATATCCCAGAATTCTTTTGTGTTGCCTTTTTTTAGGGGTCTACCTCCACTTTTTTCTGCTATACTCCGGAGTTCGTTGAAGTCCCCTCCCAGTAGTCAGTTACCATCAAAATTATTTTTTATAGTTTTTAGATTTTGCCACAATACATTACGAGAATTTCTATACGTACTAGCATATATATTACTAAAAAGCCATGAGTCGTTATTGGTGCATACCTTAACCATTGCATGGATTTCCTGACCTGTTGAGGCTACATCATCTATCTCCAGGACGTCGTCGTCCCATAACTTTACTAGTCCTCTTGAGTTTCCCACTGCCAGAACTTGTATCATATTATTGAAAGGAAAGTTATCTAGTAAAGCCTGATGGTCTTGCATTTTAGTCTCAACAAGGGCTACTAATGGAGGTTTATGCTAGTCTATGAGGGCCCTAAAATTCCTCCTAAAGTCCTCACCGTTGCATCCCCTACAATTCCAAACTATTATGTTTATTGATCTGTTTAAGGTAGTCGTGTTCTCCGCTAAGTCCTCTTCCCTCTCCGTCCTCAGGGAGGGATTCATTATCACTACAAAGTTCCCTATATCAGGATTTGTCGGTACTCGAATGTCTGTTGAGCTTTTGGATAGATTTGGTGGATAGATAAGTATAAGTTTTTTTTTCAAATCTCTCTTTGAATATTACTATTTTTATATTTTTTAGTACTACTATTTCCGATCGTGTCTCTCTCATTAGAGCTATTGCATCTTCCACCTCCCGTTGTTCTACTTCCTCTCTTTGATTTAGGACTGTATTGGGAAAAAAAGGGGGTATGTGGTTGGGAGTTACCTGGGATGTCGAAGTTGAGATGTTGGGAACTACCTGCGGGGGGCTCTTCCTCGCCTCCCTGTTCACCATTGTTGTGAAGACCGGGTCCGTCCCTATATTGCTCCAAGGAGTTTGGAAATTTTTTGGAACCTGATGGGGAAAGAAGAATGGGGGAGGGGGGGACATAGTGATTCCATGTTAGTGGGTTGAAGAGGGGCATCTCCCAAGTGGGGTAGTGGTAGAAGGGGATCTGTGGAAACGGGAAGCTCAGAGGGGACGACAACCATATGTGGTTGTTGTACGTCTCCATAGCAAGCCTCATTCCCTCTGAGACCACCTATGCCAAGAAGGTTGGGTTTTGAACTAGGATCGCCACCGTCCTCCCTTCTACTTCTGCACTGAAAGATAGTGCTTGTCCCTACAAACCCATTTGCAGCCATGAGTGGGGAGCCAAGTTTGGCTCTGGAGCATGGGTCGCATAGAAAGTTTGTGCACCTAAGGTCACAGGAAAGGTTGGGAATGGATAGGTTTGGGACGGATTCATTCTTGGAGGATTCTGGGATCGAGATGAGCGTCGAAGGTTCGCTCTTCTCCTTTGGGAGGAAACTGGGATTCTTGGCATTTTTTGGAATGCTAGGAATGTTTGTGTTTGTTGATCTTATAGGGATTGTAGCAGATTCTAGAACACTTGTACTAGGAATATTTGGAGTTAATGTAGTAATAGTTATATCTCCTTTTAAAGAGGAACATTCTTTATTTCCATTTTTAGTATTAGTCGGTGATGTTGTATTAGGTTTCCCAAACACGTCCTTTTCACATTGTGTTGTGTGTAAGGCAAATTTTTGTGCCATCCTGCGCTTTTAAAGCTTAAGTGGTCAGGGGTTGTTGCCGTAGGTTGAATATTTTTTTTTATGGGATTTGTGGGCTTTTCGTGTTCCAAGAGCTGCGGAGTGGAAGTCCTATTGGTACTTTTAGGGGGCATAGTAGGGGCCAAAATTGGGGTACCCCAAACAGTAACTGGCTCTTCCAATTTCCCTATTGAATTTTTATTTTGTTTATTATTTTTTCCCTGTTTGCTGATGGGAATGACATCATCTAATGTGATGTCTGTCAATAATTTTTTCCGGCGCTCGTTGCAGGACAACAGGGCTTGCTTTGAGAGTCTCTGCCGCTTGCAGTAAGGAGGCTTTCCGAAGGTTTTCGATTTTACCTTGTATTGGATTTGCATTTGAAAGTTCTTGGGGTGATTCTCCCGCGATTTTGGTAGTTTTTTTGTATTTAAAGATTTTTGATTTGAGGTACTTACCTGTGTCGGCATGAAATAAATTGACATTGATACCTTTGCCTTCTTTTGGTTCCCATCTTGTTCTGTCCTGCTCCGTCCTATTGCGTTGATTTTGCTTTTTTTGCGAATGAAACTATTTGCCGAATACAAATAGATAAAAATGAAATAAAAATGCAAACACATATAGTACAAAAAATAATTAACTCAAATGAACAACTAGACACAAAAAAGAAATTACAATCATTCTTAGGACTAGTAAATCAAGTAAGAGAATACATACCAAAATTAACAGAGAATTTAAAAC
>JAJOOR010005417.1:0-41516 GCA_036250505.1 Solanum acaule | reverse complement strand
GAGGAAGTGATGGAGTGGGGTAAGAAAAATATTTTACATTTTATTTTATAAAAGAAATAATTTTTTTTGGATAATAATTTTTTAATTTTTAATTTAACTAATTCTAATTATTTATTTAATTTTTATCAAGGTTGAATGTTTTGTCCATGTGGAGTATGATGTGATAATTTTTTAAAATAAAAGAGAGTGTATGTATTACACACACCATAATAAGAGTGGTATAAAAGAGAGAGATGTGTTTCTCAAACTAAAAAGTGATAATTTAGGTATAAAACTCACACTCTCAATAGTTTAGGTATGAAACTCAAAAAAAGAGTATAATTTAGGTGTATTTTTTAAACTTATCTCTTTATGTTTTATACACTAACTTCTGATAGTATATATGAGAACAAAACAATAGTAATCAGGTAAGCATTAATTGGTAATATAATAAAAATGATAGTTAATCTTCTTTCACAAGTTATATAATTCATTAATGGTGAAAATAATTTAAATAATTTATATTGTTCATATATAACTTGAATTTGAGTTTATACCGTTTATGCACGAGTATTTTTTTTATTTTCAATTGATGGCTATTACAAAACTCGGATTTACGCAATGTGCATAAAGTGTTCATCCAAAAGACAGAAAAATTGTGACAGTAGCTGTAGCGGTGGCAGATTATCCTAAATTTTTTTAAAAAAAATTCTTTTAACGTGACCAATAGTCATGCACAAATATGTGTTTTATAGATGCTTTCGATGGAGAAATCAATTCTATAATTAAAGATTAATATCTTCTTAATATTATTAATCAATATATGGTAATCAATCACCACGGCACCACCATATATTAGATATGTATAATTTATATTGCATGCCTTTTAATTTCCACTAACGGTCTCCGCTAAAAATATTACATAATCTTCTCTATATATTACTCTATCTATGTTTTAGCACCTTGGACGGTCAATGTCATGTCACAGTAAACTTTTGTACGTATCCACCAATTCTAAACGACTTAATCATTGTTATTAAATTCTTAATTAATCAATTGTTCTTAGTCTAGTTTATATTAATGGTATTAGTGGAGTTAATGGAATACGTACTTCACGTATTCTTTTTTCATTTCCAATTTTTATTTTTTTTGAACATTAATTATCTCATCTGATCTCATCATGTGGAGAATTGCACAAGTCTATATTTCTGAGACGTGGACTAGGAGCACAAACGAAGATTAACTTGGCTCTGATACTATGTAAAAATAGACATCTGAACCTAACTCAACCCTACAAGTTAGATCATGAGAGAAGAACCGCCCAAATCCATATAACCAGACCATCAATCCATTTTTCAACCAATGTGAAAATTTTACCAACTCTAACAATATGATCATGATACTAATAAATTAATATGCGACCAGTCTCAACTATATTCACAAAAAGTTTGAAATCAGATTGCATATTCGTGTTATTTGTTTAATCTTCCAAAAAAATAATTTGTAAAGCAATACAGTTGGTTGACACTATCTTTCTCCATCTTAGATTTTTTTTTTAACTCAAAAGTTGTCCATGTAATATATAAATTAGCATATTTGTGGCATAAATTAGGCTTTGTGCGTGTGCTATACACAAGCACGAATTATTATATAATATATAGTGTAAAGCTAATTAGTCGTGTCACGGAACTACATATAAATTATAATATGACCATTAATCACAATTAATTTAATTAGTGAGTGCAAAAGACACATATATACTGCCTAATTATAAGTGCTGATCGGATCCAGTTTGCTGGCCGCGGGTTTACAGAATCCATCTTTTGCTTAAATTTTATATATACTTTTAAAATATTTATAAATATTTGACTGGGAACCAAGTTATTATAACATATTAGCATTAAGAGATAAGTATTGAAAACACCTCTGAACTTGGAGCAAATTATTAGTTATATTTCCGAACTATTGATACCTTAAAGCCACTCATCTACTTGACTAACTAAATTTAGGTACATCTCTGATATGCAACATGACATAGCAAGTGCTCTCACACTCTTGTAGGAGCATGCAACTCGTAATAAAAAAAACGAGAGAAATATTGAAAGTACCCCTAAATTGGCCAGAATTAGGGGTATATTTCACTCATTGCAAGATTGGGCGTGTATTTAAGTTCAGTTAGTCAAGTAAAGGGTGTTTTTAAGGTTGTCGATTGTTTAGAGATGAAACTACTAATTCCCGTCAAGTTTAGGGGTGTTCTCAATATTTTTTCTCTAACTTTAAATAGTTATAAAAACTCACAAATTTTAAATTTTGAATCCGATTTTGTATGTTATATATGTTAATTTCGACCCATAAATATGTAGCTCGTCTAACATATTGAGCGGATTAATTCATAGGGTAAAGTATTTATTTCGGGTTAAATGGATTATGGATGTTAGGTGCCATGAAAGTATTAATCCAGAAAGTTGGATCAATTTGAGCTTAATTAGTATGACAGTGTTTTGTCAAGGGAAAAAAAATTCCTACATTGATAGCCGAAAAGGATTTTAAGGCTTCTTTCGAATGGTAGATTTACGTAATAAATAAGAGATATTAAAGATTCGAGTCATAAAATTTTTCAATTCTAACACAAGGTATTTGTGCCTTTTTAGACAGAAAAAACTTCTTAGATCTAATAGAATGTCTTCATTAAGAGGAGTCCCAGATTTTTATACAGAAGCTTCACAATAGTTGATCCTAAGAATCCACATTTCAATATTATTTTGAGAATCAGGAGCAATGTATAAAGACAAACTTCCACATGAAAATAAAGTTTGGTTCTCTTTATGAGAAAGAAAAATACAAATGTTAAAATAACTTTCATTTAATTAAGCCTTAATGGCGTGAGTTTTTTAAAAAAAACACCGCACGAGCATGACCTAAATTTACCAATAAGAACTGATCGTTTTAACTAATTACCAATAACTTCTTGCATTCTTATAAATTTTCAACCAATCATATGTAAGCAATTTTTGGACTTGACCAATGATCCACCCATACCTTAGATAGACATCAGTTTGTTCCTAATGATAGATTATTATCATCTTCTTATAATTAATTATTATACATAGAAACCAGTCAGCACCATTAGATGTATAATTTATTTATTTATAAATCAGTCATTATTCCATGGTCTGATGTCTTTTCCCACTAATAATGGTCAGTGGTCACCATCAAAACTATCTTATCTTTTGTAGTATAATCTTTAGGTTGAATTCGTCGGTGATCACTTAAAGTTGACAGTAATTTTAAGTTAGATACATCAACTTATCTTTGTTCATTTTACAGATGTCATGTCATGTTCCGCCGTATCATTTTGATATTTTTTTATGACATGACATAGTGAATGTAATACATTCAATATCAATGCGTGAAAGACTAATTTAATCATTTTTATTTTACTTTTTTTCATTTTCTTCCCCATTTTTTAGCCATCGTCTCTCAAAAACTTGAACTCCGAAATAGGTTTGATGATGCTACAAACAATAAAAAGGAATTTCAACATAAAGATATTTCACAAAAAAAAATTCAACTCATTAGAAGGCACACGATTCATGCTGTCGTAAAGAAAAAGAGCAGCGGAAAGTCATGGATTCAAATTTCAACCGAGTAGTACGTGCATGTTTGTTATTCTAATCGAGTTAGAACAGTCGTCAAACTGAGCCAATTTTTTTATGGGGTTACGGTGGGTAGAGGAGGAGAAGAAACTAGGTGGGTGGGCGAAGAGTGGAGAAGACGAATGGGATGGGTGAGGCCAAGAAAGATGATCTGGGCGTTATTATTTTTTATGCAAAAAATTCCAAATGTCATTTAGTCACTTCTTTTTTCTACTGAAAATTTTAAGACTTTGACCCAACGGTTGTATGTTATGAATTATGGGTACCATTGTTTTTTTGCAATAAACACTAATATTTGTTTGTAATATCTAATAATTTATTCAAATGTATTAACTAAGCACCTACTTTATATAGCAGTTCTTAAATTAAAAATAATTGACCACCCATAAAAGAAAATTTCTGGATCTGCTTAGCCCCATTCCTCGCTTAAAAAATTGCTCAAATGTCAAAACTAAGTCGTTAAGCTAGGTGAAATTAATTGACAATACATACTTGATGGAAGAAAATCATGCTATATATCTGGAAAACAAATTTTCACTAGATCAAAATTACAAATCATTAATTTTATATACTAATGGATCCTTCCTAACAACAACAAATACAATTTCATTTCTTTTTCAACAACATTTTTTGCAATTAAAAAAGTGATAATGTTTTTAAGAAGGGATCAACAAACAAGTGCTATTATACTTTCGGGTCCTACGTTTTTTATTATAAGTATTATGAAGAACAACAAGGCACTCAATTTGGTGATGAAATTTGGGTTTGATGAGACCCCAAACAACATGAAAAGTTGAAGAGAGATGCACGCGTATAAGCACAGGCAATCCTTTGCTAGATTGAAGCATATCTTGCATAACTCTACCTGCCCCATACAATGCCTTGTTCTTTGTCCCTACATTTAGCTTGAAGTATGTTGGCCCATAGCTCCCTGCATAAAGCTCTTCTCCCTAACAAATATCACAAATGTTAAGTTCACGGGGTATTCTATCTGTACATCGCTATTTAATATGTATTTACCTAAAGTTTTTGCATGTCTATTTACTTCGCAACAATATCAGAAGTTACATATGGTTGAAATTCAAACAAAAATGACATAGATGAACTTCAACAATATCACATGTTGAGGAAGTTGTTCCAAGTTGGGTAAACTTGTAATTTTTTACATATTATGGATATGATGACTTAAATGGTAGATCCAAAATTGGGAACTCTGACTATTTTGTTCACCCTCTTCCCTTGATTTTTAGATTATTATGCATTGAAAAAGTAATACTAAGTCTTATTGATTGTCTTTATATATACAGGTTAAGATTTGAAATTTATGAATTTGTATAATAACCTTTAAGTTTATATACAATTATTAACTACGTTCACAAATCACAGCCAAATATTTTTATAAGTTATAACGAATTTTTAAATAGATATACATGATATAAGCAAAAGTTACTGAATTCACATTAATTTATAATAAGGTTACACTATAAATCAACCACGGGTAGCTATTGTAAAACGAGTGTTGGACTAAATCAACCATAATTAGCCCAAATAAACCATACGACACTTTACGTTGAAAAATAGAAAAAACAAGGACAAAGTCGTGATTTCAAATGTACAATATAATTTTGAGTCGATCTAAAAAAAATATTTATTAACAGCTCAATTACATATGGCTAGAGAATTAAAAACGTAACGTAAAGACCAAACAAACATGAAATTGTTGATCTGAATCCGATTCATTTCACTTGGATCTAATTTTTCTGAGTAATTAGTTAGATTATAGAAGTTGCAAAGACCTAATAATAATTAGTCAACGTATTATAAAGAAGACATAACAAATCAACAACAACAACATATTCAGTGCAATTCAACAAATGGGGTATAAAAAAAGTAGATTGTACTAGGCTTTACTCCCCTACTTTAGGAGGTAGAAAGACTGTTTTTCGAAAACGAAATTATCATATAAATGGAAATTAAAATGTGCAAGTGAGAAAAACTTACTTGTGCTAATATGAAAGGGACCCTTCCAAAATACATTTCCATGGTAGGGGGATTAATATAAAGCCCAAAGAGCTTAGATTTATTATCAATTTGTAAGATCATTGAACTATTGCATGTTAGCATTTTTGTGTTCACACCAGTTCCATCTACTCCTTCTCTTAATCCAAATTCACGAACACCTGCAATCTACAATTATTTCGTACAATTAAATTAATATAGTATACAATTACAATACAATAAAATTATTTTTAAAAAAAAAAAATAGGTATCAAGCTTCAACCACCACAAATTATTATGTAGACTCGAAAACTTGGGCCGACTTTAAACAGGCACTCTTCCAAAATGCAACACAGGTCATTAGCATCGGGGGTCTATCGGAAATATCTTCATCGAAAAATTACAATACAATAAATTTTTTAATTTTTTTAAAAATAAATAGGTATCAAGCTTCAACCAACACAAATAATTATGTAAACTCGACAACTTGGGCCGACTTTAAACAGGCACTCTTCCAAAATGCAACAGAGGTCATTAGCATCGGGGGGTCTATCGGAGATATCTTCATCGAAAAATTACAATATACATATAAGGTAAAATATATTTTTTTTGTGTATATATATATATGTGTGCGCGCGCGCGTTTGTTGGGCCATAGGATTTGAGACCTCAATTTGAAATTAAAACCTGTTTTATTAAAGTTGCACACTAGTTATTTATTTTATTTTGTATCTTGTATAATTAAAAAAGTAGCAGACATGCATGCCAAACATGTTCCAATGTTCATGATCAATTTCATGTTTAAATCTGTACTACAAGTATAATTCTTCCCTTCATCAATCATTATGTAGCAACATGATTAGTATTCTAGCATTATAGTGTTAATGCCATTATTAAAAGTAAATAAGAATAATTGAAATAATGATGAGTGGTAAATGAGGTTGAATTCCACAATTATATTGAGTAATAAGGATATTTTGTTTGAAAAAAATTGCAATTTAAATTTCACATTTATGTGTTTATGTTATTTAATAAAGAGAAAATACATAATTACCCCATTAAAGTAAGACCTGTTTTATAAACGGATACTTCAACTTTGTTGGGGTCCTATTACCTCCTTATTCTTATTTAGAATGAGTTTATTTATCCATTAAATGCCTACGTGGCATGTAGAGTGTAGTTCACTCTGTGATAGAGTGAGCTGAACCAAAAAGTAAATAAATGTTTATTTAAGCATTTATTTTATTAGAAATATTAATTTTTTTTCTTTTTATTTATTTATTTTATTATACTTTCTCAATTCTTTACTTTTGTTATCTTCTTCCCCAAACTTCAAAAGAACCAACTACCTCTTCTCTATCTACTTCAATTTAGAAGACCCATTTTCTTCACTCATTTTTTTCCTTGTCTTCTATCTTCTCTTTGTTCTTTTTTCTTCTTTTGCCCTTATTTTTTTCCAAAATAATAATAATTGTAAACCTCCTTGTTAACATTGTTCCTTTTTTAAAAAAATAAAAATAAATTTGTTATGTAGTTCTTTAACATGTAAATAAAGAAATTTCTTCAATTTGAGAGTATTATAGAATTCCATTACCTTCATCTTAATGGAGTTCCACTGCATAATTAATATTGTAATTTTGAAAAAGAAATGGTAGATTGGAGGTGATTATTAATTTTCAATTTATAATTTGTTAGTAATTTTATTTTTGATTTAACAATAATTTGATGATATTAATGGTGGAATTGATATTATAATAGTGACATGATAAAGACTACTTCGGAGGATGGACGAAGAAAGCAGCTACGTAGAGGATTCCTGGTGATGAAGGACTGAAGAAGAGCATAGGAGGGTAATCAAGAAAGAAGAAGAAAGAGGAAAAGAAAAAGAAAATGAAGTTAATAAAATAAGAAAAAAAAAATGAAAATAAAGATAAAAAATTAAAATTAATACATGGCAGTTAATGCGTGATTACACTACTTTTCTTGCAATTGAGGGTGGCTGAAAAATGGGATATTTACAACACTTTAAAATTGTTTAAGGGGGTACTAGGACCCCGCAAAGTTGGAAGTGTCTTTCTAAAAAACACGTCTCACTTTAATGGGGTAATTATGTATTTTCTCTTTAATAAAATAGAACTTCAACTTCAAATTTTGTTTGAAATATCAAAATTAATAAAATAGAATTTATTTTAATTTATTTTTAAAAAGACAAATGCTCAACGAAAAAAATTATAGTATTATATGGGAGAATTATATTTAAAAAATAATTAAATACTACTATTATTTATGTATTGGGATTTGGACCATTGGATCTTTTATAAAAATATGTGTATTAAAAGTTTGCAATAACATATAAGCGCACCCTTTATTTATGAAAGCTCTTAGAATATTCTGATATTTTATTTATGAACTATAATTTGTTCATTTGATATAAAACTGTATAATAGTTAGAGAAGTTTGATAATTTTCACAAATTACAGAACTTTTAAATATATAAAAACATATATAACTTTGTAAACCAAATCAATAATTACAAACTCATGTTCAAACGTCTACAATCTTTTTAGTCAAGCGGGTAAAAGCAATTTAGCTCCCTAGTTATAGTTGTTGATATATACTCAGTATATACTATATACATTATTCGTTATATTATGAATATATAAACTATAATTTATAATTTATGAAAATGCAATGATTTAAGTTATATTATTGTTATGAGTTTTGAGTAACTAGATAACGTATTTTATCATATTCTCTAAAATCTCCTACTATTTAAAAAGATTACAAAAATCTCCTAGAGCACATCACTTTGTCCAATGTATCTATTGGAATGTTGAATGATGTATCAAAATCAAGACATAATGTATCTAGAAGTTAAGGGATGTATTAGAAATCAAGACGCAGCGTTTTGAAATGTATTTGGTTTCCACCAAATTTAAGAAATTTTGTAATTAGAAAATAATAAAAATATAATATAATTAGCTTTTTAATATTAGAGATTTATGTAAATTCCCTCAAGAGAATCCAATATTATCTGGGCCTAGTGCACCTCACATTGGGCTTCCTTGAAAAAGTGCCTTACATGAGTTTGGGCCTTCATATCTTTTAGAACTTCTTTATAAAATGGGCTTTCATTCAACACCCCTTTCCCTAGCATTTTGACCTTAGGTCTTTTCCATGCGGGCATCTCCAATTCTATATTCTATTTTACTCTCCAAATATAGAAATTTTTATTTTTTCAAACAACCAATTCCAACTTAATTTTCTATTTTACTCTTTAAAAAAGAATTTTTTTCTTTCTTCTTAATATTATATTATTATTTCTATTTCTATTTCATAATATATATCGTTCTTTCTTTTTTTTAAATAATCCCCTATATAAAATTATTGTTTTTAAAAATTTTTATTTAATATAAAATTATATTTTAGTGTAAATTTCAAAGTTCAACTACGAAAAATTGATTAAAAAATCAACAAACACAACCGTAATCACAAACACAACAATTCTATAAATCATACACTATCTTTTTTTCGAATATTGTTAAATCTAAAAACGACTTACCAAATTACTAAATTATTGTTGTGAGTTTAAAAATCATTATGTTATGTATTGTACTGTTATTACTATGTTATATATTGTATTTTTTAAATTAAAATTTTCATTTTATCATTTAAATTTTGTGCATTTTTTATAGTGAAAATCAATAATAATATCAAACCATCTCTTAAAGTGACGAAAATTGAAAAAAAATATATTTAAAATATTGTTAATTCGAGATGAAAGTAGTATATATTAAATAATATATTTTTTAAAATGTACTATATTTAAAAAGAATTACGAATATTAGAAATTTATTTAATAGTCTTATATGAAAAATAATATATTAGTTATAAATAATAGAAATAGTATTAAAATAATAAAAAAATAAACAAAAAGGTAAACAGTAATTTTTTAAATTTGGAGAATTACTATTTCAGAGAATGGAGAGCCTTTTAGAGAGTGGTTGGGATCCAATTCTCTATTTTACTCTCAAAATATAGAGAACGGAAAGTAAAATAAAATAGAATTGGAGATGATCTTAACAAGAAATCTGATGTCCTTTTCACTTTAAGAAAAAAAAAAAAAGGACCAAAGGATAATGGTAGTAATAAAAATAAAATTGGCAGCTGCGCATTAAGAATTTTCAGTAAAATGTTTCAAAAAATAAAAATGCGCTGCTTGAGATTTGAAATTGAAAATCTCAAAGTGTAGACAGCTTCTACACTTGTATTTAGAGGATCAGAATTTTTAATTACCGAGGAGATTTGGATAAACACCCTCACGACCCTAGATCCGCCCCGAATCCAATAATAAAAAATTTAAAAGAATAAGGTAAAGAGTGTTACCTCAAGAGAAACCTTAGGTGAAGGAGGCTTTGTGGCAATGTAGAAAACAACCAAAGCTACTATCATACTCACAATAAGCCTCCATGTTACTTGCACAACAATCCACGTTGTCGAATCGGAATATCCCAATGAAAAAAACCTCATCCAATTTCTTTTCCCATAATAATCATCGTCATCGTCCTCGTTAACACGAACACTACTACCATTTTTCCCATGATTAACCAACAAAATTGCACCACAACGTTTCTCATCGATCCCCGTTCCGTGGCTCTGAAGAGAGTCACATGATATCTTCTTCTCGTGATGCGAGAAGGAGTGGTTAGATCCACGGGACGAGGAGTATCGAGAGAGAGCTAACGGACCGGTTTCCGGTCTAGGCAACGGCGAATCATGACATCCGGAGGAATATTCGTTAATATTATTATTATTGTTGTTGTTGTTGTTATGACGAGATAATTCTCCGCTATTTGCATGTGAGAGAGTTGATGGACTTTGAACGAAGTAAAGTGGATATGGAGAATTTCTGAACAAAGCTTCCTCTTCTGAATCCATTCTATAGTTAGCCATAGATGAAATTTGGGGGAAAAAAGAAGAAGAGAGGGAAATGTGATTTTTTCACAAGTGTGTTTGGAGGGTATTTTAAAACCATAGAAAAGCAACAAAAAAGGACGTCGCTTTTGATGTTGGCTCAGCTTTAGTGACTTGTTCCATCATTACTCTGACTCTCTCAGACTGCAATCTGTGCCTTATCACAGCTAAAGCGGTACTCTCTGTTTTTATATGAATTAGTTCGACAACACGAAATTTAAGATTAAAAAAAAAAAAAAAAATCATCGAAATTTGATGATTTAAAATGAGTAATAGAAATATCTAGTTATAAATTATTTTATAAAGTATACATTAAATATTTTAGAGTTATAATTGTTATAGTGTGACATTTTTTTTTGAATTTGATAAAAATAAAAAAAAATAATCATATAAATTATAACAAAAGAAATATTATTTTTTAAACTGATAAATTCTTTCGCTTTCTCAGTCTTTTTTGGTTTTAACTTTACAAATTTGACCGAGTAAATGCATGTAAAGATCATAATTGTGTGTTACATTAATGAAATAGTAACAAATATAAGTTCAACCGGAAAAGGCAGTAAAGTTTAATAAAGGTTCTAAAATTTAAAAAGAGTTTGTTTGTCAAATTTTTAGATAATATTTATTGTTTATTTATCAAATATCAAAAAAATAAGAAAGAAACTAAACATATTTAATATTAGCCTAATTTATCGGTGACTCTCTAAAGTTGGCACAATGTTTCATTTAAATACTTCAACTGAGTGATGCTAATTTTAGACACTTCATGTAGGGTTTTGTTATGTCATGAACAAAAAATTTACTTGACTAACTGACAAAAATATATAATTCGCGCTGAAATTTATTATTTGAGAGATATATTAGAAATATTCGTAAATCTCTTTGCGAATTAATAGTTTCGTTTTGATAGCTTTAAAACACTTCTTTACGTGAGTGACTAAATTTAAATATACCCCCGATCTTTCAACATGAGTGAAACACACCTCCAAAATCTCGTCAAGTTTAGAAATGTTTTCAACACTTCTCTCAAATTTTTACTAAGAGTCTCATATTCTTGCGAGAGTTTGAGACCACCTATTATGTCTTATGGCAGATCGAAGGTGTATTTAAGTTTTGTTAGTTGAGTAGATGAATATTTTTAAAACTATTAATAATTTAGAACCATAATTAAAAATTTACGTTAAATTCAAAAGTGCTTCAATATTTTATTTTCTTGTTATTTGTTTTACAACATAGACAGGTCCTTATATTATACAAAGAAAATATTTTAATTTGCAATACTTTCCATATCAGTCAAAAACTTTTATGAATGCACATATATCATATCATTATGGAGGTAAGTTGATTTCTTTGTACGCAGTTTACATCATTCGCTGAGAGGGGGATTTACGGCAATATTATATGTAGACACATTCATTTGCGTTATACAAATATTATAAATTACAATACTTTTTATATGGATAGATAAATCCAAAATATTGATCCCACTTATTATAATTAGTTCTTGAAATACCATAAATATTTTGAAACGAAGGTAATAATAGCAATGACAAAATTAAAATAATCAATTTTCAACTTGTTATTCGAACTATCGGTAGAAGCTTTGATTGTGCTATCTATGATTCCACTGTATAATATAATTGATATTTCCCGTCCGCATTTTTTTATTCATTTATTAGAACGAGATATCAATGTTTTTCTTCTTCAAAAGTTCAAAAGTAAATTAATTTTTTTTGTGAAAAATAAACTAATCCTTTTTGTAATTAAGATTATCCTACGCCACCTTCATAATTTGAAGGTAGAATTGATTTTTATAAGCTAATTATAAATTTTTAATTTTTTTTCTGATTTTCATTTTTTTATATAAAACATTTAAAAAGATCTTTTTTCTTTATCATTTTTTGTAAGTGGCTAATTTTTTTAATTCCTCTGCTTAATTGTTTTTTTAAAGTCGGTAAAATCTCATCTTTACGAATTACAATGCTTTTTCCGAAAATTATGGAAGGGCCCGAGTCATAATTAAATTGATTTAATTAACCTCTACTATTTTATAGAATATACTATTTTATTTTGCTTTACACCGAATTGTTTCCCCTTTTATGTCCGAGAGAATCATGACAAATTAAGCACGCTTTTTAAGCATAGATCTAACGGTATTTTTAAAGAATTTTAATAGCTCAATTTGCCCTCTAATTATTTTCAGCAAACGATCTTTTTTCAACAAATTTTAAAATGATGAAAAATAAATTATAATCATAAATAAAATATAAAGAAACATAATTTTATTAATAAAAATTATGGATACAAATCTGTTTATTCCTTACTTCTTTTTTCCTATAACTATTTCGATATTCAAGAGTCATTACGAATATGTTTATTCCTTACTTCTTTTTTCCTATAACTTTTTCGATATTCAAGAGTTAGGAGTGTGCATCGGTCAGTTTGGTTTTTTTTTTTTTATCTATTATCGATTTTCAATTTTTAAATACGTAAAACCAATAACTAAATCAATAAAATATTTTTATCGATTTTGGTCCTTAACGGTTCCGTTTTTGGTTTAACTAATAAGAAAATACTTAAAAAATAAATATATGACTTCTCTAATTTGAACAATAACTTTACAAATAATCATAAAAATAGAAACAATATTAACAAACATGAAAAGAACTATACAAGTGCAATACAAAGAAAAATTAAGAGGAATAGGGTTCTTACTTTAGATTTTGACGTTTTGTATAATGTGAAGTTGTGAACTCAAAGTCACTGTAAACTGTGAATTGAAGGCTAAAGGACAAGGACAATAACTAGTCTTAATGGGTTATCGGTTTACCCAATAACTCAATATTAAAAATCAATACCGAATCGATAACCTGATAATTTCTCTTTATAAAACCATTAAAATCTGTTCTTCAATGACCCAATAACAATAAATCAATAACACTTTTTTCGGTTCGATTTTTGCACACCCAGTCATCATCGACGTATTTCTCAAACAAGGATGATTTGGACTTTAACGGAAAAAATTGTGGATATTGTTGAAGTACTTTATTTTCAATAAGAGTCTGACATATCTTGATCTCTTTATGAATATCTCAAGAGTTTACAGGATATTTGAGATGCCTCTTTAAGCGGAGTTGTTAGGATGATAAGCATTCTTCAGTCAGCAAGAGAGCAAAAAAAGTGCGAGCTCCTAAGGAGGGGTAAAAAAATAATTTGTTTGTCTCAGTTTTTATGACTTACTTTTCTTTTTAATCTGTTTTTAAAAAAAATAAAAATAAATGATACATTTCTATATCAAGTAACAATTCAACTTTGAAATACTCATTTTATCCCAAATGAATTGATTTCTAGCCACACAAAAATTTATTACTTATTTTAGACCATGAGTTTTAAAAATCTGCTTTCCTTTCTTAAATTTCATATCAAATCAAACTAACTCATATAAAATAGAATAGAGATATTAAATAATAAGAATGTCCTTGTTTTTTTTTTTTTATCAATTTATTACTCCATCTATTCCATATTAATTGAATTTATCAAACAATGCACACTTATCAAGAGAAATATTAAAGGATGTAATTTAAACCATAGTTTTCACTATTGTCATTTATGAAATCATAAATATAACTTTGTAAACTATACAATTTATTTCTTAGAAAATATCAAATTTCTCGAAAGGACAATTATGAAAAAAAAGAATTCAACATTCATCTTAAACTTTAAATAATTTAATTATTTTAAATTTAAAAAATCTCATAAATTGAGTTAATACTCTCTCTGTCCAACAATAGTTCTCCACTATTGACACATTCCTTGAGAAACTATAAATAGAAGTGTAATTTAACTATATCACTATTTGAATATAATAAATACAATGTCTTGAAAAATGCAATAGGGAAATGACTATAATTAATGATAAGGATAAATTAGGAACTAAATATAAAATTATTCATGAATTTTATAAAGTGGACAAATATTATTGAACATTTATTTTTAATATAGTGGACAAGTATTGTTGGACGAAGAGAGTGAAGAATAAATGAGTAATTTTATTCTCTTATGTCTCATTGTTCCCTCATTGAGCCCCAACATATTTCACGTCTTTTATAAAATCTTTTCAAATCAGTCTGTCCAACTTTTAAGATGCAAGGCAACTGTATTTTTTTAATTTTTTTTTTTAAAATTAGAAGTGCCAAATCGATGGTCAAATTGAATAAGAATGGATCAAAAAATGGGATAAACAAAAACAGAATAAAATATTCAATATTTAACACATAGAAAATGAGTTAACCGAGGAATAATATGGATTTCGAGACTAACATTTTTTTAAGGAAAAATAACCAGGTGAAACGACAAATTTAAAATGAATAACAAAAAGAAGAAGAAGATTGGAATCTCTTCTTTTCTTGTTTTTGGATTTTTTACTTGCATTGGAGCTTTGACTAGATTTGAACAATAAATTACAGGGTTTATTTTGAGGGTGACGCTTTCAATAAAATAAATTTATACATAAGAACTCGAACCCAAAATATTTGATCAAGGGTGTAGCAATATCACTAATGCACCACAATCAATATTGGTAAATTAGCTTAGAAATTAGAATCTCATCAAGCAAAAACTCATGAGAAATAGTAAGCAAACATATCGACATGGGTAATAATTTTTTTGATTTTTCACCCGATATTTAGAACATGTATTGAAACATTGAATAAATTCAAATTATACATTACATGGACATTGATAATATGAATATTTATAATATCCACCTAAATTTCTATTTTTTTAGTGGATGATTCTTATTTATTTTTAAGAAGTCGATTATCCAACCTTTTATCTAATAAGTCAGATTGAATGATTTTATTTATTTTAGAATATTTTCATACAAGAGTAAACTAAAAAAGCATACAACTTTAATTATCAATGAAGAAATTTGTTATAATTGTAGATCTTATGAAAAGAGAGAGGGAGGTGTTATATTTCTTGCTTTTAAAGGCAATAAATAATGAATTGATATGCAAGATTTGTATGTATAGTTATGATTAGAGTTATTGTGAGAGCATCCTAAATGAAGCAAACGATGGCTTTTCCACTTACTTTATTACAAAGAAATCATTCAACCCACTATACTATAAATAATAATTGTCACATATTTATCTTATTACATTTTTGCACTCAATTTTTTATTTTACAAGAAATAAAGAAAAGATACTTTACAAATTGAAGAACGTGATGATGAGAGCTAGGGCTGTTCATAGTTATGGTTAAAAAAATCAAATCGATATTTAATTTTATTTAGTTTTAATTTTTTAAAAGCGATACTATTTGATTTGGTTTTGATTTTATATTAAAAAAAACAACAAAAATAAGTATGTATGGGTGTTTATTTTGTTGTAGATTTACTTATACAAAACTAAGTTCAAGTATATTGTGTTGAAATTTCACATACAAAATATTTTGGATTTCGTGATCGCGAAGTTCCAATTGAAAATGATCAAAATTTAAAAGAAAAATAATAATAATGTTTGAAGTGTGATTATTTTTCATTTACTTTCATACTTTTAAAAATTGCATTTTTTGAAAAATTACTTTGCAAATACTGTGTTTATGAAATTAGCAAAATGGTCTGGTGGACCCTTGTACTTGTATCTGTTTGTATTGTGAACCCTTTTATTTACCCCTTTGTCATCTGAACCCCCGAACTCATTTAAACTCAACATGTTGAACCCTTTCAATTCATCGTTACTCACAATCGCGCTAATGTCACATTTCATGTAAGATAAATTTTGCCACATCATTTTTTATTTTTTATAACAATTTCTTTTTGGACAAAAAATCATAAAGTTTTGATTCAAACTTTACAAAAAAAAGTTAATTATTCTTCTAAATTAAAATTTTGGGTCTCCCTACATCATCTGCCATTTTCACCGTGAAAAGGCCCAATCGCTGGAGAAATTTGCCGCTGCCACCACTCCTCTTGCCGACGAGACCACAAATACTCTCTCCCTCATCTGTCTCCGTCTTCGTCGCACACTTTCACCATTTTTCTTACCTCATCCTTCTCCAACCTCCACAAATCCAAAAACCATAAGCTGCCGCACCAGCTCCTGTCCCATCATCAGCCTCGTTCCCCTCTCTACTGTCTTCCTTTTTCCGTACCATCGACGACTCCTGCGAACCACCAGGGACCCCCTATGCTCTCCATCCTCTCCGGCGTACTAGAAGGCCAGAAAATTCCTCGCTGCCTCCGGTGGTGTACTAGCATACTCCTCGCTGCCTCTGGTGTACAAGACCACCTAAAGAAGATGAAAGAAAGAAAAAAAGAAGGTTGGAAAAAAAATGGAGATGGCTAAAAAAAGTGGGTCGTTGGGTGAAGAAGAAGGGTTTCAATTTTCTTTTTTATGTTTATTATTTTATTCTTTTAATTTAAATATTTTTAAAATTTAAATATGATGTTCACTTGCCTTAATAGGTGTGTGGTCTCACTCTCTTGCCAACTCAACCATATTAATGCCACATAAGCATGGTCAACGGTCAGAGGGGTTTGATATATTGTGTTTTATTAAGTGTAAGGGTTCAGATGACAAAGGGATAAGTAGAAGGATTTACAATACAAACGGATACAAGTATAGGTATCCACAAGACCATTTTGCCTATGAAATTTTCTCTTATCAAAACCATCCTAATTATAGGGCTATGACCTATGTGATTGCTGGGCCTAGTAAGCCCAATCAAAATGTTTTTTTTTTTTTTTGGGTTTGTTCTTATTTTCAAGAACGGGCCGTACAGGAATGTTGGGTCTTAAATACCTATTATTGGATGTTTGAAGTGTTATTTTTAAATTATTTAATTAATTTTGAATGTCATCAACATGCGTCGCTTTGGCCGAGTGGTTAAGGCGTGTGCCTGCTAAGTACATGGGGTTTCCCCGCGAGAGTTCGAATCTCTCAGGCGACGTTTTTATCATTTTTTCCACTTTTATGTGTAATACCTTGTTTTACTCTTCTTTTTTTTCATCACTCTTTTTCTGCTACCATGAGAACATGCCAAAAGGGGATGGAACATGGGGACCTAGTAGTTTTAATAAATGAAGCTAATTTACTCATCATCCAAAATATGGAATTAGTTAACATTTCTCTAGTGCCTTTACCCTATACCAAAAATGATCTTTAGTGAGGTAATTACATAATGATAATAGTTTAATTGCTATTAAAAATGTATTTTTAGCTGCAATTAGTACTCTTTGTAAATGTCTCTTAAACCTTTACATATATTGGATCTAATGACAATTAACTAATGTCAGTAAAGACTTTAGCCCTCTTTGTTATTGTATATATTTATTGCTGCTAAAAAATGTTTTTGTTATAGTGTTAGTGATACAATTACTAGTTATTTTTAATTCTCCATCCCAATATTTGATACACACATTGAAGTTTGACTAAATTTGAGTTTGCGTCTAGAAGTCCTATATTGTGAGGGAGAGATAAAGTACTCTCTGATCTCCATACCTAAAGGGACTCAAGCCCGAAATACTAATTAAATTAAATAATTTATATAGAGCTCGTTCTATTATTGGTCTAACTGTCCAAAGTAAATGTACTTCAAAGTCAAATAACAATGATTTCAAGCACATTTTATAAGACATACTAAATAGTTTCTAGACTTCTAGTAGACAAACTTGCACGAAGAAACCGTGATTTAACTATTCCCTCCATTTCGATTTAACTTTTTATTTGGTTTTGATTTTATGCGAAATTTAAGAAGAAGAAGAAAAATTGAATCTTATGTTCTTAGACAAAAACAATATAGAATGAATAACAATATTATTTAATTTTGTAATCTTAAGCATGTCATATGAAAAGTTTAGAATTATAGAGTTTCTAAAAAAAGAAAATGTCATTTTTTTTAAAAACGACTAAAAAGAAAAGAAAGATATATTCAAGTTGAAACAAAGAAGTATTATTAATTGACTTAGGTCAACCACTACTAGGAATAAAGTTTATTTCTACGCGAATTCAGTGCGAAATTTATGATGTAGAACATGATTTTTCCACTCATTTTCTTTTGAACCAACTCACTAAAAAAATGTACGGAGATTGATGGGAAACAAATTTTCACTAAAATAGTAGGAAACATGCATCCTAATTTTTCTGATGAAAACATTATATTTTCTTTTTCTGCCGATTCAATAAAAATATCTATAGAAATAACCATTAAACATTATCCAACAAAAATAATGATTTATTTGGTAGTGACCTAATTACCTCATGCATATATTCACAGCTAATGATACTATCATAATGCAAGTCAGTGTAGAAGAAGTGCCATGAAAATAACTCAGGTTTAGTAGTTTGAATCAGATAAAAGTTTAAGCAACTATGAGGTAAGTTCCCAAACACCATATTTTTATATCAAGATTACAAAAAGATTAAAACTAATGTATGATCTCTAGCAGTTATTAGGTTGTTTACACAATTCCAATTTCCAACAATAACTCTATATGAAATTCATTTAATGCAATATCAAATTTCAGTATATCTATATGACCTATAGTCCTATAATATACTGAAATCGCAAGTTCTTTACTTTTCTAATTTCTAGATAATATGCGACAAAACCAATTTTTTTGTTTCTTCGTATTGTCTCTAGATATGCGGAAATATCAAGCAGTGACATGCATAAACATTCCCCTTTTTTCGAGGATTACTCGGCAATCTCTGATGTATATATACTTTTGGTGTAAGGTAGAAGTCCCACCTTTTGTTGTGCTACATGATTTATATATATATCGTCATGATCGCAATTCTGAGAATTTATATATATAAAAAAGATTTCATAGACAGCTTGTTCAGTTTGGGTGGCAATTTTGTTGCAACTTTTATTAGTAGTAATGGTCAAGATTAAGTGACGAACAAAATGTTTAATGAACTTTGTTAAAGAAAATAAAATCGTTCCACATACAAATTGATCCAACTTAATTTAATTTCCCATCATCAAATTCAGTGTCGAAAAAGTTAAAATCATATATAATGATAGAGTAAAAAAACTATACACAATATTATGATTTAGTCCATTATAATAGCTTATTAATTTATTATTTATTTTAGGAATATCAAACTATTAATTCAAACTATTAATTCAAATTAATTCAAACCATACCGAAATATACAAATGCAGGACCTATTTGTATACCGAAATATACAAATGCAAAACCCATTTGTATATCCAAATATACAAATAGACCGAAATATACAAATGCAGGACCCATTTGCATACCGAAATATACAAATGCCGGATCCATTTGTATACCAAAATATACAAATAGACCCAAATACATATTTTTTTATGTATATGTATACCGAAATATACTGATTAATAGCCATAGCAAACATAAAGTTTGGTATGAAACGCAATTATACAAACTATAGCTGTAGCATACAAATATGATTTTTATGTTTGCTAAACCTAAAATTTTATCAGGTTTGATATGTTGTTGAATGTCAATGTTGACCATATATATAATAAAAAACTATTTATTATATCAGTGCACACAACATGAATTCAAAATTAAATGTTGCATATATGACTATATGAGTTTAATTTCTACGCACAAAACACAAAACCATATTATATAAGCAATTTTGAGAGAGAAGGAGGGTATATATAAAAGTATTGAAATATTGATCATATGAAAAAACTAACAATGCTTCTTATTCCTTTGTAAATACAAAGTACGTACGACGTACAACAATTTTCTCTATCTATATTTCTGAGAAACATGTAACTGACTAAAATTCTCTTAAAATTCAAAAGATTATTGATTGATTAAATTGATCCACATCTGTACACAAATACTGCTTACAAATCAACAATTTTGACCTTTTTATTTACTTTCTCTTCATAATCTTCTATATGATCGATCTGTACTTTGCTTATTTTTCTATTCACACTTTGCTCAATTCTTGATGAGAAAGATTATTATTTCTCCCCTACTATCCCCATAATACTCCACAACGTACGATTCAAAGAACAAAAAGAAAAGGAAATGGTAAACAAAAAGAAAATCTAGTGGAAGTATTTGATAATCGCAATTAGAAAAGAAGTATATCTCAAAAAAATTTCTAAGATGAAGCTGTGGAGAATTGAGGAGGGGGACAATTTATGTATAATGAATTGAAGGAAGAAGAAGAAGAAGATATGGGAAGGAAGATAAAACTTTCGACAGACCTATTATTCACTGAATTTCGAATCTTGCTTCATTACTGGTCTTCTGAATTTAAATGTACGATTATCAAAAAAAGAAAGAAATATTGGGAAGAGGGGTATTTGTGTCATTTTGTGGGGGGTATATGTGGGGTTGAAAGTGTTGGAGAGAGTAGTTATTCAACTTGAAAATCAAGGTAAGGTAAAGAGGAAACATTTGCCAACAAACCTTCCCAATCAAATTCTCCAATTCTTAAGCTTTCTCCATGCCAATGATGATGATTCCCAAAACCAACCATATAGTCTTCAACCTTTAGGCTTTGATCACTACTTCCACTCATATTCATCAAGTGTTGGTTGTTGTTGTTGTTGTTGTTACCATTTGTAATTTTCTTCTCAATCAGGGAATCATAGTCATTAGCACCACTAACAATATTATTACTACTAAAATCAACATTACTATTATTATTCTCCCCCATAGTAGTAGTACTCTTAGTATTAACACCCTCTAAAGAAGGTATTGAAAATTCATCACTTCCTAACCCCATCATACTATAAGTTTCCACAACTCCATAGTCCAAAAATCCACCATCACCTCCACTACAACCAAATTGACCTAAATTCACTGGCCCGACTAATCCAGATATATCGTAGCTTGTATTATCAAGGTGAGGGAAAGGGTTAAAATGGTTGCTAGGTACCATGGCTTGCATGGATGATCCTGAAGTAGTAGACGACGAATTATCCATGCATAACGCTGCCATAACATTTACATCGTGCCCTTGCATTGGAAATATTCCTCCCATGGAAGAATCACTCGTGTTAGGCGATGGCGTGTTGTTGTTACTGTTGTTGTTGTTTTTCAGTCTCTTTTTTATCGTGGAATTCCAGAAATTCTTGATTTCATTATCTGTCCTCCCAGGAAGACGAGCCGCAATTTGTGACCACCTATAATATATGCAAAATATATAAGGTTTAAAGTAATGGAAATAAAGTACATCATGGATTTGCATGCATTATGTTAGTTTCATTAACAAATTAAACAAATAATATTTGTTTGAAAATTGAAATTGTTTACCTGCTACAAGTGTTGGACGAAAATCAAATTGACTAACTAAATAACGGATTAATTATATAGTTCCTGAAATAAATTAATTATATATGACAGTAGATAGTCATTTTTAGTTTTCTTTTACTTAATGATCGATCCGTTTGGAACTTCTCTCTCTAATTAATTATCTAATTTTCCCTTGGAACTTCTCTCTCGAATTAATTATCTAATTTTCCCTTCAGATTTTTTTAATTCATAAATCTCCTACTTGAAATCGGAAATACTGAAAAAAAATTAAGTACAAGTGGTTGGACTCTGGGGTCGGAGTCAATTATATTACTTATTAGTAAAAATTTATACATATAGGAGGTTTTAGTCAAAGCTATTAATAGAATGGTTTAAGATTTAACAGTAAATGAGGTTTGTATAATATAATGCCCTAACATAAGAGAAAATGGTGAAAAAGGACTAATTAAACATGACAATTAGGAGTTGTAGAGTAAAGTAAAATTATCCTTCTCAGTGCTTGAGATTTAGTGTTGAAAGAGGATTTTTATTTTGTGTGTAGGCATAAAATAGGTTAACCATAAGTCAACCAATAATTTTAAAAAAACTGTACCCCTTAGTATATTTAATGCATAGAAGATCATATGCAAGTGTCATATATATGTACAGCATCCTCTAAATATTAATCATTATACTAAAAATGAGTTGTATAAATATATGTTATTTAAAACGTCTCGTATAACAACCAAAACATATCCAGAATGACCCCATTATAAAGAGGTTTAGTTGTATTAAAATCAATATCTAATTTCAAGCTAGTGGATAGAAAATTTATTTTTTACATTTTAGTTCCGTTAACACCCTCATACTCTCTTGATCTCTTCTTCTCAATATCAATAGTGTCTAGCTAGCATGATTATTGGTTAACTTTAACCACCATTACAAATAGAAAAAGATAAGTACTACTAATATTTTGGTTTGTATTGAAATTTGAACCCTAACTTCTCATGATTTTCACTCATTTCATTCACGGTAAAACCAACATGGCTCAAAAATACACTACACATGAATGTTAACTTGATAGAAAGTAGAAAATGTGAAAGAGTGTATATATGTACCTATTTCCCAGAATAGAATGCAAATGAACAATGAGTTCTTCTTCTTGAAGAGAAAAGGCGCCACGTTTAAGGTCAGGCCTCAAGTAATTAATCCATCGAAGACGACAACTCTTACCACATCTTTGTAATCCAGCATTTCTAGCAATGTCACTCCAACATCCTTGACCATTTGTTAACATGTAACTCATCAACTTTTCATCTTCTTCTGGTGACCATAAACCTTTTCTTAGTTTCCCTAACTTATTCCCTTTCTCCTTCTCCTTCATCGTTGTATTATTATGTTCCGGCTTCCTCATCGATAACAAACACTTAAAAACCCTAAGAAGAAGATGATGAGGAGAAAAAAATATGATATGTTTTGCTGGCCTTTGATGGTGAAAAGATATATAGAATGGAATAATAAGAAAGAGAAGGAAAAAAATAAAAAAGATTATGTGAAGTGGAAGCAAAATGTGTTCCATTTCTCATACACATATGATGATTACCTTGTGAGTGAAGAAAAATGCAACGAAAGAGACTAGATAGAGTCAAAACAAGAAGACCAACCATCACTCTCTCTCTCTTTCAAACCGCGAAATCAGAATTTCAACTTTATGAGTTCTGAATTTTATAATACGATTTTCATTTGATTGATAATAACTGAGTTTTAAATTTAAATATGTGTATATATTTAATGAATTTATCAACATAAATACACTATCTGAACAAATCTACTAAATTCAACCGAACTTGTTTGTAGGCTATTAGCTCCTTCCCTGACCCAAAGGAACGTCCCTCTCAATCCGTTTTCCACTCCACCTATAATTGTTTTTTTTAACCAACTAATTTGCCTCTTTATTTTTTATTTAATTCTCACAATTAATAATATTTTATAAATGATTTTTTTTAAAAAAAAAAACACAACCCCACAAAACATCACTTTCATCATCACCATTACCACCCAAAGAAGTTTTCATTTCTCTTTTCTTTCAACTTCTCACTTGCACCTTAAGTCTAAATTTTCAAAGAAAAGGAAGAGTACATGTACAATATTTACAAATAACATAAAGTACTACAATTGTTGTACACATTTTCTAAATTGTGTGATGGTAACTTAATATGTTATATTAAGGTACGCGTGCCTATGTCTACGTTGAACCTTTATTTTAACTCAAATTTTATTACTAATTTTTTACAAGTCTTTAATTGGAGTTGTTTGTTGCATGAAGAATGAAAATAACGTTTAAAATAATATGCCTTTCAGTTTCATCTAACGGATTTTTGAAGCAAATTATCTGTCGACAGATACAATTGAAATGATTAGTGCTTCATTTTGCATTATATTATTCATATATGTAATTACTATTAAATATTATATATAAAGAATGTTTGTATAGTATTCCTCAACACTATACCAAACTTCCATTCTTGTAAAGTAAGTTATAGTTACTAAAAAAATGTTTTTTTCCCACTACGTGTGAAGACAAATTTAATATTTTTGTTCTTTTATGCAATCAAGGGGTTGTCTTGATCAAGAAGGGAGTTCTAATATAAAATCAATTATTTTTCCTTAAAGTATATGGTACAATCGTCAAAGCTCATGGTTTAATGTTCAGCACGTCTTACTGAATAAAATAAAAAAAGACTAAATGAGAAGTATTATCATTTGCCCTAACAAAGAAAGAAAAAAGAACACTATATTCCAAAAGCTAAACTCCTTTACTAATAATTTTGCTATGAAGGTTGAACTTTTTAAAAAAGAAGTGAATCCATTCAACTAAATCTTCATAGTTGTACGTTGATTATCCCAGGTCGGTCGTGGATGAATGTTGATCTCCTTATATGATTTTGAGCGATTCTTATTTTTATAAGCTAGCTTTTGAGATTGCTTTAGGCTTCAAATTTATTTTATTTTTACATAATATTAGAGTCAGATTCATCCCACTTCAATATTATTTACTCGATGTTGAACCCCATCTTATATCATCCATGCTTTAGATGTGTAGTCTTGAGCGGTGCAAAGTGTTGATTCTCTCTCTTTTATATTGTCTTGATGAATTATTTTCTTATGAGCCACCTTTTGAGGTTTGAGTTAAAGTGCCCAAAATTCATTTACTTATTAATATTGTTGATAATTACAAGTCAAAATTATACTTCTTTAAAGTGAATAAAATAGGAATAATATTTCAATTATAATTATGACAAAAGATTTTACTTTTTTAACTCTTGGTCAAAATTCATGTTGTGTTGTTTTTCCATGTGTAAATTGTTACATAGCCCATGTGTTTTGCACTGTCTTTTAATTTTCTCTATGATATTAAACGACAACATTCCCCATTTTGTGCTATAATAATCTGTTTCACACTAAAGACAACAATCTTTAGAAATGAAAGCAATCTTTGACCATAGTGCAAATTTTGGAAAAATTATCGTCAACCAATTATGCATCATGTGTTCAACATTTAAAACTCGAATTGTTACTTCATTCATCAACTTTGAAAATTAAGGGACTACTTTTCAAATATAATAAAAAAATCTTGCACCCCGTTTGAGTCAGCTGACTTTGTACACACCTGATAAGTTTTAAGAGCTCAAAAAAAGAAAAATACTTTCAAAATATTGAAATTGATTTTATAAATAAACAGTGTTTAAATAAGTACTGGAATTGTTAAAACTAATAATAACTAGAGGTGTTCCCGGGTCTGTTTGTATCGATTATTGGTCAAAGCCAATTTAATCAAATTTTAAATTATCAAAGTCAAACCAAACCAAATATAATATACATTTATTCGTTTGGTTGTTATCAGTTTCGGTTCTGTTTGGTTCGATTATTCGGTTATTAACCATACATAATTTTATTTTTTAAAAAGATTTATTCAAAAGAGGGAAAAAAGACAACAATTCATTCAAAATGAAAAATAGTTAGAACGACTAACATTTCAAAACTTTCGATCACTGAATTTATTGTGAATATAGCTTCAAAATAAACCATTTTGCCTAGAAGGAAGAGACAGTGACATTCTTAGTCCACAAAAAATTATCATAGACATTCATATACATGAAATCAATAAGATCAATGTTCTCGTCTTGGGCGTTTTTGTTTTCATAAATGAATTATAAATAATTTTTGATGTAAACATATAATATAAGATATTTAAATTTGTTTATAAAAATAGTATGTTATGCATGTATAATAATAAATATATGTATATAATTTATCGATTTCGTTTGATTATTTCTTCCAATTTTTTTAACAAAATTAAAATATTATGGTTTTAAAATTTTTAAAACCAAACCAAACCCAAAGAAAATTAATTTATTTAATCGATTTTGTTCGATTTTTCGATTTAGATCGATTTTTATCCAAATCATGAACGCCCCTAATAATAACCCGTTTGATAAAAAAATAAATAAATTATTAGTATGAAAAAAGAGAACATCAAATACAGAATGAAAAGAAAGTTGGCGTTTTGTTTTAAGAAAGGTATTTCGAGAATTAAAAAAAACTAATAAAATGGTATAAAAAAGAGAGGAAAAATCACGTGGATAAACAAATATATACTAGTTAATTAGCTAATATAGCTATAGTTTGGATTAATTACGGCTCACAACTTAATTTTAGCTATATTTACATTGTCTATCTCCTCTCTTCATCTCTCTCTCGCCTCTCTCCTCTTTTTCACATATACAAATACAAATTATCAAATACAAATTGTATATATATAAATATACAATTATATGAGAGATATACAAACACAATTAGCCTCTCTCCACTCTCGCTCACCTCTCTCCTCCCTCTCCCAATCTCACCCGCCTCTCTCCTCACTCTCTCAATCTCGCTCGTGAGATATACAAATACATATATATACCAATTACATATATACAATTTATCTGACAGATATACATATATAGTTCACCTCTCTCCACTCTTTGCCCACTCTCGCTCGCCTCTCTCCTCACTCTCTCAATCTCGCTCGTGATCTGACAGATATACATATATAGTTCCCCTCTCTCTCCCAATCTCTCTCCTCCCTCTCTTAATCTCACTTGCCAGATATACAAATACATATGTATATCAGTTACATATATACAATATATATATATATATATAATTCTAATGGAGTGTATGCATCCACTAATGATCACAGGATCAGGTCTTTAGTACAATTTAAATGCTGAAAGTAAATAACTGGAAGTAAATGAAGACACAAGATTTTGCGTGGAAACCTCCTTGCTCAAGGGAGTAAAACCATAACCTGTCACATAGGATTCACTACAAGAAAAACCCTTATTTAAGACCAATATTTAGGAACGGGCTAATAATCTTCTCTCTAAAAGTATATCTATTGGGACGAGATTATATTCTAGTCCTTATTTGTATAGTGTATTGCAAAGGTATTAAATTTGGTCCCGAAAGAATTTATAACTAGTCCCAAATGGTAATTGATAGTCTTTGAGTGGGAGATATTTCCCCCAAACTTAATACTAAATTAATAAAACACAAAAGTTATTTTAACAAAAACATAGGCGCCCAAACTTTTATGTTGAAAGTGTAAAATAAAGAAAATGAGCGTTCTATCTTCTTAAAAATATAGCGCAGCTGGTCGCAAAGTTGCCCTAGCTAGTTCTCTCTCCAGTCGAAATTCTCTACCCTAATCTCAATAGTGAAACTTTATTTTTGTCGCAGCTCTGCCCTAACATCAAAGCAAGTACCATCATTTTTCTGTTGAAGGTAAAATTTCATCGCAAGCAACAGACTTAGAGGTTGGTGTCTTTGTTATTTCCAGAAGATTTTTTGATAATGTTTTTACTTGTTGTATTGAAGTTGCTCTTCTTGTTTCTCATCTTTTCAAGGTTACTGATTTCTTTATTTTTGTCGCAGCTCTGCCCTAAAATTGAAGCAAGTACCATCGTTTCTCTGTTGAAGGTAAAAATTTCATCGCAAGCAACAGACTTATAGGTTTGTTGCTCTGTTTTTTTCAGAAGTTTGTTTGATAATGTTTTTACTTGTTGTATTGAAGTTGCTCTTCTTTTTCTCATCTTTTCAAGGTTACTGATTTCTTAATCTTGTATTTTTTTTGTACAATCAGTGAAAACATTATTGGGTTGAGATTTCTAATAGATAATCTGATTTTTTGATTTCATAATTTAGTTTTATATAATCAGTGTTTCGATGCTTTGCGAGCCAAATAATGACTTGTTCTGTTATTCCTATTGAAATTGTTATTTACATCTGAAAAGGTTTCGACTAAATTGTTATTCCTATTTTTTTATGAGGAACACAAGATGTTATAACGTGAAACGAAAGTGACAAGACGGATGTTGATAATTCTGATGGAAAGTTAGGTCGAGTGAAAGCTCCGAGATAGGAAAAAAAACTAACTTCAAAGTATTGACATATAAAATAAAAAGGACTATGAATATAAGTTACCAATTGTCTTTAACAATTTTGCATAGCTCGATTACGAATTTCCCTTCCTTGTACTTTTGCGACGGCTCAACATCTTGTTCATACTTCCAGCGCAATACCTCGTTGCAATCCACACAGTATAAGTCAATAATTTTGCATAGATTGAGTACGAATTTCCCTTCCTTTTACTTCTGTGATGGCTCAACAGCTTGTTCATACTTCCAGCGCAATACCTCGTTACAATCCACACAGTATATGTCAGCAATTTTGCATAGCTCGAGTACAAAATTTCCCTTCCTTGTACTTCTACGATGGCTCAACACCTTGTTCATACTTCTAGCTGAATACCTCGTTGCAATCCACACAGTATATGTCAGCAATTGTTCAAAGCTATTTTTCAATTCACGAATTTTGCTTTGTGCCTCTAACCGAGTAGTACACTCCTCCTCCAACTGCTTTACAAGACTATGCATGGTATTGTTCATCTTAGATTCAACTATTTCAGCTATTCGCCGGTGTTGCTCCTTGAAAGAGAACCTCTGCAGTTGTTCCTTCAACTCATCAGCTACCCCTTGCTTTAAATCTCCGAGCAAAGAACTAACCTCCAAGGAGTCATTACGAAGCTTCATCTTCTTTACTTCCTCAAATAATTCACTCGTATATGGTTTTCCACCAGTTGTAAAAGAAGTTCCCTCAATTGTTCAGCTTACTTCGCTGGATCTTATGTTTTATTGTCGAAAAACACTTGTCTATACCCACACATCTTAAGAGCTTCCTTTAAATCCTCAGGGCGGGAACAATCTAAGTGATCATTCAAAGAGTCATTATCTTCGAGCTTATCCCCTCCAGTGTAGACCACAATCATGTAATCACTAAGTTTTGTCCCAAAGAGCTTCTTAAAGTACTGGATAGCAGCATGTTCTTCTTTTGAAAAGCTAGTTCGTACAGATAAAACAAAAAGAACAGCGTGGACACCATCATCGACAAAATCAATGCATTTACGAATTTCATTTACAACTAATCCAGATTCAGCATTAAAATCAAATCCAGGGGTATCGATCACATCAAGAATCTGCCCATCTTCTAATCGAGTCCTCTGAATCTCACAAGTTCTTATAACACCACCAGAGCTAGACCTTAATTGGAATGCATTTCTACCAAGAATGATATTGTTTGTGGCACTTTTTCCTTCACCCTTACACCCAATCATAAGTACTATCTGAGCTTTATTTGAAATAAACTCTCAATCATCACTGATTGAACTTCCTCCCATCTTATTTTATCGAATCAAATTACCTTAAGCATCTCAAGTTTTTCTAATTGATTTTTCTTATTTTCTTGCAGCTTTTGTTGATGTTTCTGGACAACACTCCATGAATTGAAGATTGAAACTTTTAACTTTTTGCCAAGCTTTTGTTGATGAGCGAGCTCCTTATTAGTTTAGTACGAATTTGTGTTTTGTAAAACTTGATATTTTAGTGTTGCTCAGATGCTCGGATATTAGCTATGTTTTTTTGTTAAGCAAATATTGAAACTAAAATCATGGGATGTTAGCCAATTTATTGTAATTAATCGTACACTTTTGATCTCTATCTTCTTGTTACTTCTATATATATTTATATCATCTTTTTGTATAGAAATTTTTAGTATCAAAATAATATTTGTGGATAATTTTTTATCCTAGTGATATCAATTGCTCTAGGACCATTGGTGGTCAGTTAGAGACCAATATAATTGCTCGTCCTTAAAGGTCAATCTAAGACGAGAAATGTTGCTCGTCTCTAATGATTTATCTAGGACTAGAATAGCTTGATCGTCACTAAATCCATTTTAGGACTGGGTCATTGAACGTCGCTTAATCTATTTAAGGACTGGGTCGTTGATCGTCGCTAAATCTATTCTAGGACCAAGTTGTTACTCGTCTCTAAATTGTTTCTAGGACTAGGTCATTGCTCGTCATGAAAGTTATTCTAGGACCAGTTGCTGATCATCCGTAAAGAGGTTTAACGACCTGAAATAAGCTTTTTCTAAGGTATTTAAAAAGTATTTGAGACCAGAATTATGGTCTCTAAAACGGCAGAGGCGACCAAATTTTTTTCCCATCCCAACACCATTTCACGACTGGATTTTGAAACTCGTCGTTGTTGACCAATAGCGACAGAAGCTACTAGGATGAGTGACAACCAGCTTTTTCAGGTCCCAAATGCCTATTTGGGACCAGATTTAGACTTTTAGGGACGAGATTTCCCTTCCTTAGAGACTATCTTTCTTGTAGTGATTTTCAACTGTTTTCACTAATCACCAAGCAAAAGTGAAACACAGACTTCAATTACAACTAAAAGATTAACCTCTTAATCTCAAACTAAATAATATCCCTATTGGCTATTACTTAAACGAGCCAAAGCAATGCCCACATTTCCCACTATATTAACTATTACTAATCACTATAGATTTTTAACCGTAAGATACAAAGTTGTTGCTAACTATGTTCTTACACGACTCATACAAAGTTTTGAAACATTTCTAACAAGAGTGAAACGAATCCTACAAGATAAGCACAAATCCAAGCAATCAAAACAACAACAGGTTTAGAAAGCAATTCTTCAGTCAATCAGGTCCCTTGCTGTTTTGTTTGAAACTTGATTTTTCTCTCTTTGAAATGAATGAAATGTTAGTTGTTTGTCATGTTGATTATATCAATCCAAAAAGAATTATTAACCATTGGACAAACAACCTCGTCCGTTCCTATTGGTTAAGTACGCTGGCGACTTCACCAACAGGACAACTTTCCAGTTGTACAACATATTTCCCTGGACGAGAACACTCTGCAGAGGACCAAGTCCCTGCATTTGTGAGGATCATCAAAACATCTGAAAACCTATCAAATTCGTCTCTCTTCACTCTTTTCCCTCTCTAGCTCGCCTCTCTCCTCCCTCTCCCAATCTCGCTCGCCTCTCTCCTCCCTCTAACATGTAGCTACGAACTATAATTAGTAAACTATATCTATGAAACATAATTTAGTTACTTTTGAATGGCTACATACGAAAATTCACCTAAAAAAATAATTAATCAAACTAGAAGTGATTATAAGCTGAACATAAATTTTAACTTGTAAGCATTTGGTTTATAAGCACTTTAACAAATGCATAAGTAAACTTAAAAAATTGCTTGAATTATCTTATAAATTAATTAATTTAGCCAAATATCCTCTATAATTAGTCCAATCATTATAAGATACAACTTGATTCATTCTTTTCTCTTTCCATTTTACTAGATACATCTCCCCCGTTGGCTCCTTTTCTAACCCTACCAACACTCAAAATCACTCTAAAGTGAAAATATTTGACAATACAAAACACATTTATCCTTGAGCAAAAATTATCTAGTAGAATTGGTCAGCCTTTGCCTTACGATGACGAATTATCATTCGATGAAACAACATTATTATTATTATAATGCAAGAAAGACTTTTTGTGAGATTGCAATTTTAATTTAATTTCTTAAAGTCAACCATACATTAATTCAGAATATAGTTTTTTTGTTTTGAATAAATAAATAAGTAATGGCAGAAACATCCCATTTACGTAGGGGTGTCCAATATGTACTTTTTCATATGTGTGCCCATATATCATTATATGAAGACATAAATTATAATATGTCGAGACCGCCTGAAAATAATAAAAAACAAATATTACTTTAAGACAAAAAATAAAAATCCTAAAATCACTACACTAAATTATAATATTACTTTAAATATTAATATTTTCAAAAAAAAAAAATGTCTTTGATTTATTGGCGTCCCTCACCTACCCACTCAGAGGCGGAGTCAGAAGGGACCGAGGAGTTCATTCGAAAACCCTTCAACACTGTTTATGCATGGTTAAATTGTTCGTTTTATATATATATATAGTAGATTTTGAATCCCCTTTGATTTATCATATGTTTGAGTTTTCATATTTTAAACAAACTTAGTGAAATTCTGACTCTGTCGCTGCCTCTCTAAATACCTAATTTAGGTCTTATTCATATGGGAGTAGTTACCATCAGATAAGCATGAAAAAAAAACACATCAGAGGTATCTCTATCAACACAGGAGGCAAATAAAATCAATGGTATTTTAAAATATATAGACTGTCTCTGTCAATTTAGGAAAAATGTGAGGAGCTGTTTTGAGTAGTTGAAAACTTTAATTTGCATGCTGAGTTGGATTTCCATATGAAAAAATAACAAGTGGAAAAGAAATACAACTAAGCTACTCAAAGATATATAAATCTACGTAGTTACAGCTGTATAGATAATATATTTTGTCTTTACTTCTTCAATTTACGCAACATTCTTCTTCTTCAATAAGATCAATTAGGACCCCATCATGTGCAATTCTCGTTTCTTATAGGGCCGGCTAGCAATAATTCTTAGTTAGGTCTGCCCAAGAAAACATTTAGGATCCGTTTGGCCATAGATTTCCCAAGTAATATTTGGGGGAAAATTTGGCAAATAGTGTTTGTCCATAGAATTTGTCATTATTTGGCAAATTTTTTTGGCAAATATCCCAAATTTCCAAATACTAGTTTTTTCTAGTATTTAGGCCAAATTTCATTATTTGGGATCTTTTAAAAAATAAAAATTTTACACCAATCTTTTATCTTTTACAAAAACACCATCTATAGTAGTTGTTTGCGTTGTATTACATAATTTTTTACGTGAAAAAAAAATAGTGATGAAATATTCAGTGAATATGAAAGTGATGATATGGTTGTTGATGAAAATGATGAACAATCGGTTCAGGGTAACAAAGTCATGTGCTTTGTCTACTTCACGATGTACGAAATGATGCTTGTTGCACTCACTCCAAACTACTACATTGCTCCAGTGTCATGGACACTACTTGTTATTTATTACAACGAAAATCCAATTGACTTGTAATATAAACTTATGGTTAGTTTTGATGTTTTTTAAAACTTATGGGTATAAATCATATTTTTCTAAAAAAGTGAAATATGTTTCCCAAATACTATAACCAAACACATGGTGAAATTTCACCCAAATAATATTTGCCAAGAATATATAGAAATTTATGGCCAAACACTAGCTTAAACTAGGGAAAATTGTATAATAACAAACTATTAATTCAAATTAAATGCTATTAACATAGTTTGATTTAATTGTACCCCATAGCAAACTGCTGTTATTTCGCCTCTCTCCTAGTGAATCTCGCTCGCCACTCTCGTTCTCTCCCTCGCCTCTCTCGCTTTTTATACAAACTCAAATGTATAAATGTGTTTGTGTTTGTATAAAGCGAGAGATATTTGTATATATACATATATTTTCATTCCCCTCTCTCCCCTCTCCCAGATCTCGCTCGCTACTCTCCCAGATCTCGCTCGCCAGTCTCTCCCTTGCCTCTCTCGCTTATACAAACAGAAATGTATAAATTATGTTTCTGTTTGTATAAAGCGAGAGAAAATTGTATATACACATGGAAATACGTATATCTTCGTCCTATACACTTATAATTATACAATAAAAATATTCCCCTGCTCAGTTCTCTTTTACCTTTCTCTCTTTCTCGCTTTATACAAATACAGATTATACAATTGATCTTTTGTATATGTATACCGAAATAGAAACAAATTATATACAACTGCTTTCTTTTGTATATGTATAGCGAAATATACATATTTATGTTTGTTATGGAGTGCAATTATGCAAACTATAGCTATAACATACAAATATGATTTTTGTGTTTGCTATATGTGAAAGTTGCTCTTTAAACTATCATAAAGTTAAATAGGTAGACAGATACACACAGCTTACGTGACATGTATACAAATCAGTTCGAGTGTATCTCATGTGAATTTTCAAGTAATGTGTGTGTCTAGTTGTTCAACTTTGTAGAAATTTAAATATCTACTTGTGTGCACCTAAAATTTGGAGGCATAGATATCAATTAAGACCGGGTTATAAAATACGTTTATATATCCCCCTCAATGCATTCTGAGTCGAGCCTGTCGCATAGGGCTTGCCTAGTGCGGTTTACATCTCCTGTGTGGTTTACAGGCTATTACACAACGGAGGGTTTACTCAGTACGCACAAAGTGCTCACCCGAAGGGCAGAGGCTGTGACAGAGGTTGTAGCGGCTGCGGGTTATATATCTTGGGGTTCCAAAAAAATTAAAAATATAATAATACACTTTAAAGTTAGAAAAGATATTTCATTCATGAGAGAACTACTTCAATATTTTGAATTAGGCATTGCAATAGAAGTAGATGGAGTAAATGGTAAGAGTGTACAGTTTGCCCATTTTTGGTCGAAGTTCCATTTTGATCTATGTGTTTAGGGAATAGGGCGATCCCTTTTAATGTGTGGTGTCTAAAAAATATCTATTTTAAAATCGAACTCTATATGTGGTTGATTTGATTTTGTTGAGCTTAATTATTAACAATGAGACCGTAAAAATATAAAAATAAAAGAATCAGTCGTAATTTAACAAATATATAATCATCAATAAAATTGGTTCCAAGGTAGAATATCAATCCCTAGACAAGTTGACATAATGATTATTTGCACTTATTTGCCGAGCTCTCAACGAATGCACTCATAGGTGGCAGATGAACGGATTTGAAAGAGCAAGTCAGAGAAAAAAGGTGTTGAGATAATATCTTTAAATCTAATCTCATCTATTGGAAAAAGGAGTTCCGTGATCACAAGAGATTTTTAGGTAGAATCGACATAATTATTACCATGAGAATTGAGCTGCCAAAAGAGATTATATCCTCTTTTTGGCTGAAAGATAATATTTATGACGTTCATAGAAAAAGAAAGAAGAAAATATTCGAAAGCCAAAACGGATTAAAATATATTGAGTTGGTAAAATTATAGATGGTATATGGAGTCGTTGAATTATATGTGGCAAATAAATTGATTTGATTGAATTTGAACTAATCAAAATATGATAGACTAATTTTGCCACATTTAATTAATTACACTCCATAGCCTTTTGATTTTATGGATGCTTATAATTAGTTAGATTTTACATATGCTTATAAGTTACGAATAGAATCTTAGTTCGACTAGGCATGAAATTTATGAAAATAAAATAAAAAATTAAAATTTTATGATCTAAAACTAAAAATAATGTATGATGTATCAAATTGATTTCGTATCTTGTGGTATTAAATACTTCATGTGGTGTTAAAATTTAAAAAGATTCTCCCTCCAATCTCTTTTATTTAGTCCATATTTAACTTGACACTCTGATTAAAAAAGTAGAGGTCTATTTTATTAAGTTAATCTTATTAATCAGACTTTGAAAATTTAGATTAAACTACTATTAGTACTTTATGTAGTTACTTATTAATAAGGTAATCTATCTTGATTTACCAAAAAAAAATTACTAAAAAGGAGAATTAAAAAAAAGTGACTCTTTTTTTTAAAAAAAAAAAAAAAGGACACGTGAATTAAAATAGAGGGGGGTAATTTTTTTTTTTTAAGGTTTCAATAGTATTAATTTCCTTTTCCAACATACCTTAGGACTACTTTCCAATTCCTATTAGAATAATGAAATAAAAATTGTCTACTTAAATCATTGTACGCCACCAAAAATTAAATCCATAGTTTTTTTTTCTTCTTCTAATTTTATAACAATTTTTCCTCATCAATTTTAAGTAATGAAATCAAAAATTAGATACGAAAGATTAACTTTTTACTTAATATTTTTCTTGATTTTTGCATGCATCTTATGGATAACGAATTATACCATGTTTGAGACTAAGGATGAAAAACAAATATTTATACTAGCTGGACAAAGTAACATGGCTGGACGTGGAGGGGTTGTTAAAAGAGTTTGGGATGGTTATGTTCCACCGGAATGTCATCGGAATCCGGCTATCCACCGACTAAACGGAAACTCGATATGGGAAGTAGCTCAAGAACCTCTCCATGAAGATATTGATTTTAACAAGACATGTGGGATTGGACCAACAATGGTGTTTGCTAATGTTGTGTTGGAGATGGATCCTCAATTTGGGAAAGTAGGGTTAGTCCCTTGTGCGATCGGAGGCACTAGTATCGATAAATGGTCACAGGGTTCCAGGTACATGTCTTATCTCATTGTAACATATAAGACATGAGATGTACATACATTCTGAATCTACTGACTCTATAAATATAAATAATTATGTTGTAAATTAACCTAATATTACTATATTTTTGCTAGGCTCTACAATGACATGATTAAAAGAGCTAGAATTGCTTTGCAAGATGGTGGAACAATTCAAGGAATTCTTTGGTACCAAGGGGAAAGAGATGCATTAACTTTGAAAGAAGCAAAATCTTATAAAATAAAATTGGAGAAATTTTTTTGGGACGTCCGTAGTGATTTAAATTCTCCATTACTTCCGATATTTCAGGTACAAATTTATCAAAAAATACCCTTTGAACTATGCTAATTTAATTTAAAAACTTTATTGTGGTATGAATTAATGATGATTTGAATCTAAAAAAAAAATTAATGATGTTAGTGACTAATTTAAGGAATTTTATTGATAGTTATCATTGTTTTCTAAAATTGACATGTTAACAATATCTACAATGGACCACGTACGACGTAGAATGTGTTTTTGTATAATATATGCTATAAGAAGGATAATTAATATCTACGTTATGTTTCAACTGAATTATGATGATTGTCGAGTTAGGTGATAATTGTGAGTCGTAAAAGTGTTTATAATGTTGAAAAAAATTGGAGTAGAAAAAACATAAAGAGAAAGTTAGTTGTGCAATATATTGTTTTTTACTTTTCTATTATTAAAATAGAAAATAAATTCTTGAGAAGACATTTACCAGAATCAGTATGTGTGAATAGTTCTCTTTTACATAATCATGTATAATAATTGACATAAAATTTCAAATTCTTTCTTTTCTTTATTTTTAGAAAGAAAATTTATAACATTAGCCATATAATTTTCGTGATATCCTCCGATTAATTGGTTTATATCTCTTTACAAATTTATTTTTTTAGTCTTTTTTACGAGAGATCTTCATATTTGCACATATGAAAACAATATGCAAGGGATCCTTACATGCTTAGTTTCTTCTATCCTGATTAGAAAAGGACTCAATTGACCCTTTTCCCCGATATTTTTTCTCTTTCACGACAATAAAAGAGACATTTAGTGGCAATAGATTTTCTACTCAATATTTATCGCCCCAAATATACTTAGCGACAACTGGGACAATGTTATATGCATCTTTAGCGGCATTTATCTAGAGTATTGCTTATAAATATCCATATTTATTATTACAGCTAAATATTTTATTGCCGCTAAATCCTTTATTTGTTGTAGTATTTTTTAAGTGAATCTACTAAGCATTGGATATATATCCAAAAGATAGAAAAGGGTGAAATGTTCATGTAAAAACTTTTTCTTTCTCACTCTTACTTCTATACCAAAATATTACTTAATATCATCATATAGTTTCACAGGTTTGTTACTAAATTAAATATTTTATGTAAATTTTAGTATTGATTTTGGGTAATACATAATTATATAGGTAGCACTAGCTTCTGGAGAAGGACCCTTTATGGAAGAAGTGAGAGAAGCCCAGCTTGGAATTAACCTTGCCAATGTAATAACTGTAGATGCTTTGGGCCTGCCTTTGGAACCAGATGGGCTACACCTTAGTACTCAAGCCCAAGTCCAACTTGGAAATAAGTTGGCTGATGTATTTCTAAAAGCCCATTATATATTCAGAACAACCCAATAGCATTCTTTCTTTCTTTTTAGGGAAAATTGTATTTAATAGCAAACTATTAATTCAAATTAAATGCTATAAACATAGTTTGATTTAATTGTACCTCATAGCAAACTATTGTTGTTTCGCCTCTCTCCCTGGTGAATCTCGCTTGCCACTCTTGCTCTCGCTGGGCATTCTCGCTTGCCTCTCTCGCTTTTATACAAACACAAATATATAAAATGTGTTTGTGTTTATATAAAGTGAGAGAAAATTGTATATATACATATATTTTCGCTCCCCTCTCCCAGATTTCGCTCACCACTCTCCCAGATTTCGCTCGCCACTCTCCCAGATCTCGCTCACCACTCTCACTTTATACAAACACAAATGTATACATTGCGTTTGTGTTTGTATAAAGCGAGAGAAAATTATATATACAAATACATATATTTTCGTCTTATACACTTATGATTATACACCTTTTATATATATGTATAGCGAAATAGCCACAGCCTTTTGTATATATGTATAGCGAATTAGCCACAGCCTTTGGTATATATGTATAGCGAAATAGCCATAGCAAACATAAAGTTTACTATGAAGCGCAATTATGCAAACTATAGCTATAACATACAAATAAGCAAAGATTACTGTTTCCTGTCCACAAGTGGGCGAAAGCCCGATCCAGCAATATCGCGTGAGTGAAGAAGGGCAATGCCGCTTGTAAAGCATGCAAACTATAGCTATAACATACAAATATAATTTTTGTATTTGCTATATGTGAAGCTTGCTCTTCTTTTTATCTACTTCATTCTTTTTGTCTTTCTTGGTGATCTATAAAAAGCTATATAGAATCAGGAAAATATCCGAGTTCATTTTTTTATAAAAAATGATTTTAAGATGTACTGTTACCTTAACGCCGGTAAAGAACAGAAAATTGCTGCAACTCAGTAGGGACTTAGGCGTTTAATCAGTTGAAATGTACCTCTCGGATTCGAGCCTTATTAAACAAACTCATGTAGCGCTATAACAACAGATCTAGGTGAAAACACGTATCATGTATTCATTGGGCTGATGTTAACACTGGATGTGAGTAAGATCTTACCAATTAGGCAATCCATGTGAAGCAACCCACCACGATCAAACATACAAACAGTGTGCCCAAAAATCAAGTCTTTTTTACACTTCATAACCAAGGCTTAATATATGTAACTTCTCACTCCAACAAATAAACAAAGGAATATGTTATTCAAACTCTAATGATAAACAAGAGTGAGTACAAAGAGATACCACTTCAAAATAACCCTTCATGCAAAAAACAAATGAAAAATCCTCATCAAGGTTTTCCTTTGGAAGATTCAAATGTAAAGTATTGATTTTTATTTGTGCAAGAAGCAGAAGAACATTGTTATGAGAAATAAACACCTCAGGGCAGCAGTCCAAAGCATGAGGATGTTTGTTAATCTTCAGCTAAAACCACAAAAGGGTAAAATAACTAAAACGGGCTTTCACGCAATCAGAAGTTGATAGGTTCCCTCAAGAGTCTCTCCATCTGGCGTGCCCTAGTCCTTATGGACATGTCAAAAACTTTCTGGCCAAATTCTATCACAAGCCCACCGAGAATGCTAGGATCAATCTGTAACAACAAGGATTCAATATCATAAACAGATGCGATCTTTGTCATTTGAGAATTTTCAAAAAGAAAAAGTTTCAGTAGCATAATGTACCTTCTGTTCAATGTTCACCTTCTTCCCTTTTCCCATCACCTCTTGCAATGTCTCCTTCAATTCTTTCTCCTCCTCTGGAGGAATAGGCTGGGTAAAGTAAACAAAAAGATTTAAGAATCAGATATCTAACTACAAGGAAACAACAAACTAGGGCTGCCAGCAATTAAAATCTTGTATCAATACAGCAGTTAACAACCCTAGTCCTCAGAGCACAAGAGAGCAGGATAACAAAGTAGTCAACTCAAAGCATCAAAAGTGCAGAATAATGAAGGGACCTCACCAATAATGACTATCAAGACATTGAAGTATTAGAACAAAATTATCCGCCAACTATTTACATTGGACATCATTTGGTAGTCACATTAAAAGTGCAGATATATTGAATTTCGAAGCAAACTGCAACATAGTCACTATCTTTCCACTAGAAAAGACAGGTTAACTTCATGCACAAATTTTCAAGAATCGCCATAAGCAGTTTATAAGCAACTCATACTGCTTTCATCCTCATAATTTGAGTATCACTTGCTCTTTCAAAGCACCATTAAGTAAACACCATATCGAAAATATAGTTTAACTTGAAATAGCCCTCACCACATTAAATTAAAAAAAAAAAAAAGATAAGGATATATATTCGAGCGCAAACTTTTAGTGCCAAATAGGTGGACTTACAATAACAGTTGTTACAATGGCTTTAAGTTCCCCCTTGTGTGCCATGGTTAACTCTGCAAACCTTTTTGCTATGGCATCAACATGTTTCAGCCTCCCATTTTCAGCCAAAACAACTAGAAATTCAATGGTAAAAGAAAATGTCAGACAAATATAAAGTGATCATATATGGAAAGAAGATATTAGCTGAGCAGGTTAATAAAAAAACACATGCTCAGCTACCACATGACAAATAACAAAGAGATAATGAAATCTTGGCCGGTGTGAAGCTCTGATCTTTAAATTGATCATAGCAACCGATGGAGAAAAGACAATAGTATGTCAAAATTTCTGCCAAGAAGAAATATAGCTTTACAAATGCTGCTGCCAATGTGATAATGAAGAAGCATTCCCGAGGCAATGAAAAAGTAGTAAAAAGGTGGAAATTCCCATGTCACTAGGAAGCCATAAATGACAGAAATGGATACCGGAATCAAAGAGAAGTTCAAAATAAATTGTTCATTCCCGAGGCAATATTAAAAAACGTTTTCTTAAAAAATGACTTGACCACATATAAGATAAATCTTTCAAGTAAAATAACTCTACTAAATATTTTTCACAGGTCACCCTACAAAAATATTTCAGAATTATATACTTTAAACGCTCAAAAACATGTTTCTGAACAGGTGGTGGAAAAAAAATAGCTACTATGACTAGGGAAGACTTGGGGAGTAGGAGGAGATAACAGAAATGAGAAACGGTAAATATGGTGCAGGTTAGAACAATTTCTCCAGATTAGTCCAGCGTGAGGGAGCAAACTGAGCATAGTCCCCTGCTAATCACGTGATCTTTCAAACCAAACAAGTGATTGGTTTGATTTTCTTTTTCATCCCTGTTAGAATAGAAATAAGTATTTCCGACTTAGAATAGAAATAGGAATAGGAATAGGAATAGGAATCCTAGTTGGAAAAGGATTCCAATGTAGTGTCTATAAATAGGGTCTCAATGTAACTATTTAGATACACAATTCAATAATAT
>JAJOOR010005416.1:0-21181 GCA_036250505.1 Solanum acaule | reverse complement strand
TAATCGGCCTAATAACATATGTCCTTGAAATGCTGTGTAACCAGGGCATTAAAAGGTAGGAGTTCTGGGAATATTGCAAAAAGAGGCAAATATGAATCCTGATCAGATATTAAGTATTTTGTTAGCTTAATTTAAGGTTATGTCTTTTCTTTGATAATTTCACTGCATTGCTTATCCTTTCTAACTTGCGCCATGTATTTAATTACCTTCACTTCAGTTTACTTCTTTCAAGAGGATCTCCTGGAGACATTAAGTTCTATTGAACTACAATAATAAAAAACAATACCAAATATAATTACATAACTCTTTGTTACAGAAAAGAGGGATTATCACGTATAATGGACATAAGCTGGATGAATTTTGCGTGCAAAGAACTTCAGCTTACATAAGTCAGACAGATAATCATATTGCTGAGTTAACTGTAAGAGAAACTGTAGATTTTGCTGCTAGATGCCAAGGTGCAAGTCAAGGATTTGGAGGTTTGTCTAAACATTTCCACTTCATGTACTTGACCAGTTTTCCTTTTACAAGGCATGTGTTTCCTCTTTACTTGTGCAGATGTCTGTCACAGCTTTCGTGAAATCTTTCATATTTTAATTGTAATGCAAGTATCACTTAGTAAACAGATGTGTTATGCTGCACAATTAAGCTTGCTGAACCATGTTATATCATGTTCTCTCTGCATTTACATGTACTATTATTAGCTGGCTTTGAGGAAGAAAAATGAACTAAGCAGAACCCATTCGCATAAGCCAAAAAATCAAAGCCCTTCCCTGCTCCCCCAACTCAACTAGAAAAAAAGAAATCAAAATCGAGAGAACTGTATCTGACAACCTTATGTCTTGAATAGAAACAACACAAAGGGAAAAGATGCCCAGGAAATTACTTCCTAAACAAAAAGCTTAGGAAATATATAGAACTGAACAGCAAAATGTCCTAATTTCTGGAAGGCAAGATGTTATCCTTTCTTCATTGTCATTTGACAATGAGATAGATAAAAGAATAAAAGGACTATTGCAACATTTTTTTTGTGAAGGTTTTACAGAAATAAGATCAGACCAAAGCAAAATGGAATTGAATATATAGGTACTTTTGGAATTCCTCTGCTGTTTTTGGGCATGTTATTAATGAAGCCTTTTATCTAGTTCCATAACTTAGTCTAGTGGGGAAATATAGGTAGGAGTCTTAGCTAATACCTTGCCACACCCAGGGAGTATTCTGTGGACAAATAAGTAGTGTGTTAAGACTTAAGAGCATTAAGTTTCCAGATATTATCTTCCTAATCTATTTTAGAGCAAAGGCAAGTATGTTTCTTCTCATGTAATTAGTGATTGATATATATCCCACTTTGCCTGCTTAATCAGAACCAATTAAGGTTTATCTAATATGACATAACATCTTTCATTCCCAAACCTGCCCTGTTAATTTCTTTTGCAGAATATATGAAAGACCTTGATCGTTTAGAGAAGGAAAGAAGTATACGTCCAAACTCTGAAATAGACGCATATATGAAGGTTTGATTTGAGTTTCTCTATCTACCAGGCTAGTTCACCCATGTTATACGGGATCTCATGATGTTTTATGTCATTTTCATGTTGGTATTTGTTGCAATCAATAACTGGTCAGGCATCTTCTGTTGGTGGTAAGAAGCACAGCGTGTCTACAGATTACGTCTTGAAAGTTCTTGGTTTAGATGTATGTTCAGATACAATTGTTGGCAATGACATGATAAGAGGAGTTTCAGGTGGACAAAGGAAGAGAGTTACGACAGGTATATCCTCACTCTCTTAAATAATTCTGGTTGTAATGGAGCAATTATTGACCTCCAGAGATTATTCATAATTTTGGTGTTAATTGTAAGGCAAATTAAAGTAACCTATGCATAAATTTTGTTTGTTTATGAGCTGGCATGTTTCCTTATAATAGTTGGGGTGCTTGAACTACGTGAGATAGCCTGAAATATCAGAATTCACCCACCAGTCTCTTTTTTCTGGACGAGTGAAGGGAGAAAAATGTGGCTACATAAATAGTTGCTAATAATGGTTTCCATACACAGGAGAAATGATTGTCGGACCCAGGAAAACACTTTTCATGGATGAAATATCTACTGGACTTGATAGCTCCACGACATACCAAATTGTCAAGTGCTTAAGAAATTTTGTTCATTTAATGGACGCAACGTTGATGATTGCTCTTCTTCAACCTGCACCTGAGACTTTTGAATTGTTTGATGATCTGGTATTACTCTCTGAAGGATATGTCGTGTACCATGGTCCCCAAGCAGATGTTATTGAATTCTTTGAATCATTAGGATTTCGATTGCCACCCCGTAAGGGCGTTGCAGATTTCCTTCAAGAGGTACTTTTCATTTGGTGCTTTATAGCCCCTTGGTGTATTTGGTACTTTAACTGGTCGCTTCGCAGGTTACCTCAAGAAAGGATCAGGCACAATACTGGGCTGATAATTCCAGACCATATGAATTCATTCCTGTTCATGCAATTGCCGAAGCGTTTAGGAACTCCAGATATGGTCAGGATATAAAGTCCTTCCTTTCTACTCCATATGATAGATCCAAAGGTCATCCCTCAGCTCTATCTACAACAAAGTTTGCTATTCCCAGATGGGATCTCTTTAAAGCTTGTTTCGAGAGAGAGTGGCTTCTAATGACTAGGCATAGTTTTCTTTATATCTTCAGAACGTTTCAGGTATGCCTGTAAGTTTACATTCTTTATACCAATCTGATTCATATTTTTTTCATTTTCTGCCTTCAATTTCAAAATTAAAAATAACGTAAAATGATACTTTTGTTTTTTTTTTTTTTAAAGTATTGGTCTTTCTGCTTCACCTACTCATCATTTACACATCTAAATTTTATTTTTAAATCTCCAAGCTGGTCAAATAAGACCATCTAAATTTGATCAAGGGATTTCTCAAGAAGATTCAAATGCATTAGAGGCGGAGCAAGATTTGAAGTTTATCCAATAGCTTGTTTTAATTTTTGGCTTTGCAATTTAATATTTATACATATTTCATAGATTTTATGATACGAGTATACTCTCTAAGCAAAAACTATTGGTTTCATCTAAACCCGTAGCTAATATTGTAACTCTGTCCATCGTGAAGTTCTATGATTGAGAACGCGAGGGAGAAAACTATCAGTGTATTTGAGCTGTTAGAGAGTTGAAGTCTCAATTGTACCTCGTATTCAAGTATGCATTTGGTCCTTCAGTCCAGTATAGAAGTGGATGTATAAATGGAAGCTTCCAAGAACATGTCATTTGGGCCACTTCCAATTCTTCAAATGATTTTGATTAGTTCATCAAGTTATTTCTTAGACTCCATAACAGCCCCTCCATCCATAGCTTCTCAGATTCAGCATATCTATAGAGTTGTTAGTCTCTTAATTTTGATGTATCACAGACTTTTCATACATGTGTTTACAGGTTGCTTTTGTTGGATTTGTAACATGCACAATGTTTCTAAAAACACGGATACATCCCACGGATTTGACGAACGGCAACTTGTATCTTTCTTGTTTGTTTTTCGCCTTGATTCATATGATGTTCAACGGATTTTCAGAACTGCCTCTCTTAATATTTCGCCTCCCAGTCTTCTATAAGCAAAGAGATAATATGTTTTATCCTGCATGGTCATGGTCCTTGTGTAGTTGGATCCTGCGTTTACCTTACTCTGTAATTGAAGCTGTCGTATGGTCTTTTGTTGTGTACTGGAGTGTAGGTTTCGCACCTGGTGCTGGGAGGTATGTTCGGTTTCTGTTTTCTTCTTCTTTTATATTTTTTTGGATAATTGGCATGTTGAGTTTTTTTTTTTTTCACCAGACATACAGACAAGGCTACAGTAGATTGTTTATTCTACTTATATCCCCTTTTAAATGTTCCAGGTTTTTCCGCTACATGTTTACACTCTTTGTAGTACACCAGATGGGAATGGGTCTCTTTCGATCAATAGCTTCTATTGCACGAGTTTTGGTTGTCTCAAATACATTTGCATCAGCTGCACTGCTGATCACATTTTTATCGGGCGGTTTTATCGTGCCAAAAGGTAAGGTTGCACTTTTCTTTAGTTTGTAGCAGGAATTCATTTATTGAAATGGAGTCTCTATCCTTGCAGGAATGATCAAGCCATGGTGGGAATGGGCCTTTTGGATTTCACCATTGACATATGGACAACGAGCTATTTCAGTTAATGAATTTACTGCCACACGATGGACGGAGGTGTGCTCTCTATACCATGGGAATGCTGGATGTGTTAGTTATAGATAAAACAAATAAATGGAATGAACAATAATATATTCTAGAAGCTTAATCAGTTGTATCATTTAAATTGAAATTTTGTAGAAGATAACCATCGGAAACGTAACTCTTGGGAATGCCGTTCTGCGATCGCACAGCCTGCCAACAACCAATAGCTGGTATTGGCTGGGAGTAGGTGTTTTATTGCTCTACATTTTGTTTTTCAACGCTATTCTGACTCTAGCCTTGGCTATTCTCAACCGTAAGTGATATTGAACTCTTGTATTATAGATTTAGAATTTGCCAATACATAGTTGCCAGTATTTACTAGACTTTGTTTTTCTCTTTTTTTTCTTTCAGCAATAAGAAAATCCGGGGCAGTTGTCTCACCAGAAGCAGTGGGTACAGATGGTAAATTATCCCCTCTTCTCATGGATGAATGGAATGTGTACTTCTTACCCATTTATGATATGTTTGGCAGGAGGTAGTAAGACTTCTGAGTCAAATGGGGACCCTGGCCCGGGGATGACTAAAAAAAAGGGGATGATACTGCCATTCCAACCACTGGCAATGACTTTCCATAATGTCAAATACTTTGTTGACATGCCAAAGGTATATACTGAAAATTTGTTTACCTGTACATGTCGAATCGTATCATTTCACATGTACTGTTTCAGGAAATGAGTTCAGAAGGAATACCTGAAAAGAAGCTGCAACTACTGTCGAGTGTTAGTGGAGTATTCTCTCCTGGTGTTCTTACCGCATTGGTTGGTTCGAGTGGAGCAGGAAAAACCACATTGATGGATTGCTTAGCTGGAAGGAAAACTTCTGGATATATAGAGGGTGACATTAAGATTTCAGGATACCTGAAACAACAAGAGACTTTTGCTAGAGTTTCAGGATATGTTGAACAAAATGATATACATTCTCCTCAAGTCACAGTTTTTGAATCCCTATGGTTTTCTTCTTATCTGCGTCTTCCCAAAGAAGTGAATAAGGAACAAAGAGAGGTAGTAGCAACAGGCTTGCCGTTTTACTTTTTTATCTTCTGAACTTCAATATGTTTGATCTTTTGGATTAAATGCTAAAACTCATTTGACTTCCTTATTCTTCAGGAGTTTGTTAAAGAGGTAATGGATTTGGTGGAACTTGACTCTCTAAAGAATGCTTTGGTAGGCTTGCCTGGAAGTTCTGGCTTATCAACAGAACAAAGAAAGCGCTTGACAATTGCAGTAGAACTTGTGGCAAATCCTTCGATAATTTTCATGGATGAGCCTACATCTGGGCTTGATGCACGAGCAGCAGCCATTGTAATGCGAACTGTTCGTAATACTGTAGACACTGGCAGAACTGTTGTTTGCACAATCCATCAGCCAAGTATCGAGATTTTTGAAGCATTTGATGAGGTATGTTATCAAGGCATTTCTATAATAGATAAGTTACATGACCGCCAGGGCATCCGCTCATGTGATGTTACAACATGTAGCTTCTTCTTATGAAACGTGGAGGACAAGTGATATATGGGGGGAAGCTTGGGGAGAAGTCACAAACTATGGTTGACTACTTTCAGGTATGGGCTTGTGCCTCCACCATTCACTTAGTATAATTAATTCAACTGTGCTCGATTTTCAAGAGATACAAAGTTTGTGTTACAACTTTAAAATTAAGAAGAAGATTCTTCTAGCCCTTTTCTTGGTGCAGAGGTGTGGGGATGCCTCACTAATATTTCTCCACATTCCACTGCTTCGCCGTCGATTTTAATCTTGAAGTAGTTACTACTAATTTAATTACACAAGATATTTCCATTGTGGTCTGTGTATATAGATTGTTCATCTTTTGATACAGTTGAAATCTGATTGTACTTATAAGGAAACAGATTGCATTTTCCTTATTGAAAAAAAAACACAATTATATGAGGCATAGTTCCTATATTTTGGTTACTCACTTTTCAAAAGCTATTGTTCATGCTGCACGTGTTTGTGAATACATTTTGTAGAGTATTCCTGGGATACCCCCAATTCCTAGTGGTTACAATCCTGCAACCTGGATGCTTGAGATAAGTACGCCAGCCGCTGAAGAAAGGATGAGAGAAGATTTTGCAGTAATATACAGAAATTCTGAGCAGTACAGGTGATCTTAATAAATGTCTTCATCACCTGAAGTATACTATTTATTGCTCTCTTCATTTTTCCTTTATTGACAATTTGTAGAACTTGTATCTCTTTCTAAAATTAGGGGAGTGGAGGCAGTAATTAAGCAACTGAGTGTCCCGCCTGAGAACTCAGAACCTCTAAAGTTCACCAGCACATACAGTCAAGGTGCATTTTCTCAGTTTAGGATCTGTCTCTGGAAGCAAAATCTTGTGTATTGGAGAAGTCCGACTTATAATGCTGTTAGGTTGTTCTTTACAACGTTGAGTGCTCTGATTCTCGGTTCTATATTTTGGGATGTCGGTTCAAAAAGGTAACTTTTCTCTTATGAAATATCTAGAGGAAACTATTGGATAATTCTTTCAGTCTTTATAAAGCAGACACAGTTGGTTGCTTGTTATTTCCAATGTAGTTGTAGAACAACTTCCCCTACATACTCTTTGCTGGGGATTCTTCAAGAAGGATAAATGAGAACAGTACAAGATTGCTGCTCTTTTTTCTTTTTTATTTAATGATATAGAAGTAACTTCTATGGACAAAATGGCTGGATTGCCAGATTGAAAGAGCAGAACTATGCAAAATAACATAGTGAGAGAAAACCAGCAAGTAAACTAGCAATTAGGACCATTCTAAGGTTTCAGTTTCCAAACTTGGATTAAATATTAGAGCCTTGATTGTATCAATTTTATGATCAATTCTCAAATTATTAACTGGGGCAGTACACTTGAAATGATTCCACAGGGACTCCACTCAAAATTTGTTCGTTGTTATGGGTGCGCTTTATTCTTCATGCTTGTTCCTGGGGGTCAATAATGCTTCTTCTGTACAGCCAATAGTTGCCATTGAGAGAACAGTTTTCTACAGGGAGAAGGCTGCTGGAATGTACTCTCCTCTACCATATGCAGCAGCTCAGGTTAGCACATTCACATCAAGTACATCTTAATTGCTTCGAGTTGCAACAGATATAATAATAGTATGTTGGTATTTCTTGAACTACTCAATAAGATGGTATATGAACTGCTTTTAGAAGAGATGATGAGATTGTTTACTAATATCAACTTCTTATTTTTTGGCAAACAGGGGTTAGTCGAAATTCCATACATCTTCATGCAGACATTACTATTTGGAATCATTTCATATTTGATGATCAACTTTGAAAGGACAGCTGGTATGAACCTAAGGAATTAATTTTCATGATCAACTCCATATTTTCTTTGCTTTTGCCTATCCTTAGTTCTGCTGAATGTTACCCTGAAGGATTACATCTGCTTTTCTATGGAAGTGTATTTGTGTAACATGTCAAAGATCAATGTCGCATATATCATTTTCTGATGTTTTACAGGAACTTACCATACATTCATATTCTCTTTTTATGTAAAGCAGTAGTTGATTCACTATGCTGCTTTGCCCTATTCAAAACATGCCTAAATATTTAGAGTTCCAAAAGCAGTGGGCAAAATGTGATCTCCCTTTTCGTTTTGCAGTCTGCAGCGTATATCTGTTTATTTTGATTCATGGATTTGCTTCTTTAGTAATTACTGCAGTTTATGTTGAGAAATTATTAAAATAATCCATGAAAATGCAGTAGTGCTTCTTGCATGGAGGTAAGCGATTTAGGTTTGGATTTTACCCAGTGAACATTCTGTTTATCTCGAGGAAACTTGGTAACACTAATTAACATGTTAACGAAGAAATAAAGATGCATATGTAACCAATAGCCATTGGAATCACAGCCCTTTCTATATCAATGAAAATTACTTGAGATGTACATCTTTCCTCTGACATTTGGACCATTAACTTCAATTCATGTATTTAATATGCATCTTTCTGTTGCTACTCGTTTTGAATTCCGATATGTTATTACATTGTTCAATGTTCTTCCTCATGAACTGTGCTCATAGCAACTAAGTTAAACTCCTTGCTGTTTATACTTGGTTGTCAGATAATCTAACTTGTGTTTTTGCTGGTATTTTGCAGAAAAATTTCTCCTATATTTAGTGTTCATGTTTCTGACATTCAGCTATTTCACCTTTTACGGTATGATGGCTGTTGGTCTTACGCCAACTCCACATTTGGCTGCTGTCATTTCATCTGCATTTTATTCGCTGTGGAACCTCATGTCTGGCTTTCTTGTTCCAAAACCTGTGAGTACTATTTTCCTCAGCATACACTCATCATAAATTACAGCAGTTTTGCGTGCTTAAGAAAATTATTGTTCCAATTTCTTTTGTCTGCTTATAGGAATTAAGTCGGGGACTATTGGATATATACATGCACACATTTGCAGGCCAAAAAATGTAAATAATATTAGGTTCACTCTCTTGAGTACATTCTTAGAAAAGAGAGGTTTTGGATGATGAAGAGCCACATTAGCTTTCAAATAATTTTATATATACGGTCCAATTTAAATAATATATTTTAATCAACCTAAGTTTATTTGGTCAATTTACTCGTATTTTACAATTCCTGTCCTAAAATCACCTAGTTTTATTATCTTTAACGCACAGGTGATCATGATTTTGAGAAGTACGTAATACTTTCCTTTTTTGAACTGTTGTAAAAGAATGGAAATAGGAAAGTTCAGCTCAACTGTTAAATACAGTAATTATCAAAGCAGGAAAGAACTTGGAACCAGTTTTTGTTTGTCAATTAAACTGTGGCTTATTGCAGAAGCTGATGCGACCTTTTGTATGAGTTCAACTTAACATAGTAATCACTAAAATTTCGACAAATATTAAGTTTTGAACTCAGAATTTCTGAAGCACGAGGAGTTCAGTGCTAAAGTATTAGTTGGACTCATTAAGTTAAAATTCTGGACCTGTGTATGGCTTATTGCATAAGAGCATGTTTTTCGGATTCTGCAAATGTATTTAAGTGTAGTAGATTGCATGGTTTCCTGCAAAGCTAGTAGGATAAATAATCAGTTTTTTGGATCCTTTTATGATAATTTGCATTGTCTTTCTCTATCTTATGCAATGTAGAGTATCCCTGGATGGTGGATATGGTTCTACTACATCAGCCCAGTTGCATGGACGTTGCGGGGCATTATTAGCTCTCAACTTGGCGATGTAGAAGAAATAATGACAGGACCTGGATTTCAAGGCACTGTGAAAGAGTATCTGGAGGTCAGTCTAGGTTTTGGACCTGGATGGATTGGGTGGTCAGCTCTGATACTTGTTGGATTTTGCTTGCTCTTCTTCACTGTCTTTGCATTATCAGTCAAAGTTCTCAACTTCCAAAAAAGATGATGAGATTGTAATTTCTTTTTTGGCATGAGTAGATTGCTGATCTTGAAAAGCCCTACATGATGAATGAAGCTTCACTTTGTATTCAAACTATGAACTCATCTAGATAAGAGGTTTTGCTTTTGTAGTAGAGAAAATTTTACTTTATTTGCCTTAGTGCAGGATATTACACATGATTAGTGCAGGGTATTTCTTAGACAGGATTAAACACATGCAATGCTGAAACTTGTTGAATGATAATTTCTTTTCATTGTCACTCGAATTTCTGCAGGGGATAGGAAATACTCCTTTGCCTTCCATCTTTTTTGAGTGAGATGTTTCTTGATACATTAATCGTCTTTTCAATTGCATTAATCAACCTTACACTAAATTCATATTCATTGTCACAATTAAATTAATACGAATGCAGTGATAATGATTCACTGCTTTAAACTTTAAAATCCGCATTTGTACATAGTCACATTTAGGTAACTACTACTCCAATCCTAAAGTGGTATAAGTTGAATAAGCAACTTCTTTGATCCGTGCAATTTCCATGCTTCACATCCAGACGTAGAGCTATTGCCTCGTCTATGGGTTCCGCAACTTCATAACCCTTAAATTCAAAATTCTATCTACATCTCTAGTGACACTTAAATTCGAGTTGATTGACCTACTTTATACTAATTATTATAGATTGATTAGGAGAATACAACCCAAAGGATTGGTCTACTATGTATGTGGGAGAGTCCGTCAGTCTATAAATACATAATATTTCTCTTTTTAATCAATGAGGAATAATTGACACAATAAATGAAGCATCCAAACTGTTTCTTTGGGCCAAAGTAAGTTCATTTTAAGTGTGTATGCTAGTTCAGCTTTTATACAAGTTGGACTATATGCTTGTGCATAGTCAAATTTAAAAGACATAAATATAGGCTAAATTAAATAACATGTTTATGTATAATGTATTGTGCCTATTTTTTAATATACATTTTTTTCATATATATATATATATTTAACTAAAAAAATATAATTATTTTTTACCAACGATCAGATGTGTAACTTTGCGAACTTGAAATACTACTTGAAGAAAAATTATTTTCAAGAAGTTTAACCAAACATACCTTAAGACAGTCCAGACATACCATACCCGGGGTTGGACCGGGTCGAGAAGATTCGAGAGCACGAGAACCAGCCAGGAAGACAGATACCCGGAACAAAGAACAATTCCGCACCAAGGAAGAACAAAAATCAGAGAAAATTACCCAAATCAGAAACTGAACCCTAAAATCAATGGCTGAAAAATTGGCCCCTGAGAAACGTCACAGCTTCGTCCATAATGGTACTTCTAACTCCTTATCCTCTTCGTTTTCCTCATCTACTACTAACTTTTTTGTGCATATGGAAAATGATAACGTTGATTGTGGAGTTGACAATTGAATTTCAGGCCAGAAGGTGTTCGAATGGGACCAAACGCTTGAAGAATTGAACATTTACATAACTCTTCCAGAAAATGTTCCTAAGAAGCTTTTTTATTGCAAGATTGAGTCTAAGCGTTTGGAAGTTGGGATCAAAGGCAACCCACCTTACCTTAATGTAAGTTCTTCAACTTCTTAGTTTTATGTAAGCTAATAATTTAGTATTTTCACCTTTAATTTTTATTTTTTTTGCAGCATGATCTTATGAACCCAGTGAAGACCGATTGTTCCTTCTGGACTCTAGGTAATTTATTATTTTCCTCAATAAGGGTAAGATTTTCTTTAATTCTGGTAACAAAATCTCTATGGAACTGGAAAAATGGATACACGGGATTTGTATAGCTTACCTTGCTAGTTTGCGATTGTTGCTTTGTAGTTGTTGGTAACAGAAATCAATTGCTGGCACACTGCTTTTGATGATTGTCACTTGGTACAGTGGTCTCTCTTTTAGGGAACAGCGTGAAGAAACTCATGTAGTCTCGAGCATATAAAATACTAGTGGTCAAATGTCCCTGAAATTCTTAGCAAAGTTAAAGGGTTTGAACGTTATTAGTTCAGAACACGGAGTCTAGTCGAATCCGCTCAATTATTAGCTATAAGAGTCAGCTGTTGTAAGTTGCAGTTGGGTATATTTTTGTGAAGTGTTACTCAGTTCTATGGAACTTATGAGGTTTAGATATGATTAGTTTGAACGATCATTCATAAATTGCTACTAATAGCTAGTATACCGATAAATTTGTTCTAACTTAGATGGTAAATGACAGAGGATGATATACTGCATGTAACCTTACAGAAGAGGGATAAAGGTCAGATATGGTCTTCTCCTATATTGGGCCAAGGGGAGTTGGATCCATATGCCAGTGATCTTGAACAGAAAAGGCTCATGCTTCAAAGGTTCCAAGAAGAGGTAATATGATTAAGCTCTACTAAAATCTATGTTTCATATGTTGCATTCTCCCATCATTTTGGAATACCTGCGGTTGCTTCTGTTGAAGTGTTCACCCAATTTCTACTTCCAAGCTGTTCATTCATGTTGATTCATTGAAGAGTAAATTGCTACTTGCTTTTTTTACTGTTCTTTTGTTGGTTGACTCATTGTGCCCTTCTTGGTTGGCTAGCCATACTCATGAATTGGTTGACCCTTTCTACGCATTGATGTTTAATTTGTGGATTGCTTTTTTAATTGACCATTTTCTTGGACTTAAATATATCTGATGATTTTCCGCGAAGCGGCTTCCATGTGGACTGGGTTCATAACTTCCCATGTGTTCATCTTCTGTTGTTAAATTGTTATTAGTTGCTAGGAGCTCTAAAATTCCTGAAAGCAATGAAATTACCTTTTTTAATGGATGTAATAAGAGAAAAAAGTTTTTAATGAACAACAAATGCTTGCTTCTTCATATACTGTGTAAAATTAAAAGTCTCACTCGCTAAACATTGGAGTCTGTGAGTCTGGCGTGTTTGCTATATGCTGTACTGCTGTGGCAGTTCTTACTGGCATTCCAAAGCAGATCCAGCTCAACGATTGCAAGCTATTGACAGATTGTTTGTTCAATTGCTGCTTTCATTTTTCTTAGGAGTTGACCTCCTAGTCGCCAGTCAAACAACAGGGTATGAGAGATTTTGAATATTTGGAAGGCTTTATATGAATCTCCTCCCAATTAGATTTCTTAAATGCACGAATACACTCATTAAGCTTCAGAAATATGATCACTACTCACCTTCTCAGATTTTTACCAGTAGTTTGAACTTTTTAGCATAGCACTCAATCCAATGTCAATTGGCTTCATTTTCAATTTATTGTCATTGAGAAATTAGTGGAGCCTTTGTAAGTTTTGAACTGGAAAATTAGCTTGGTGTCTTAAACCGCTTGATTTGGATTTAGCAATAATTAAACATTAAGATTTAACAGTTGGATTCTAATCGTATACATATCACCCCGTAATTGAAATTGAGGAATTAGACGTTCCTTTTCATTTTTTATTTTGTTAAATTGTTAAATGTCTTGTTGTTTTGGCCCTTATTTTGCATTTTTAGGTGGAGTTACTTTTTGTATTTTTTGGAAAATGATACTCCACAGTTCATATTGACATCATTCTCATATTTTGGGTCTTTGGATTGTATTTATGAGTATTGATAAGCCAGCCTCCATGATTAAATTTTAGCAATTCCGTATCAATTTTGGCTGTTACAGAAATTTTAGTGTCAAAAAGCCATAGCCCACATAGGTTTTTTTTTTTTGAAACTCAGCCCACATAGGTTCAATTGCTTTAAGGTTTACTTCTTGTCATTCTCTCTCTAACAGTCTGGTTTTGTTTCCATTAACTATTTAAGACGTGTTGTGTCACACATCCGCCTTTTCTGTATGTGTATATCTGTATTTGTATTGCTTCAAGCTTCATGAGCAATCTATCCATAATCTATTGGACTAAATTAAGTACCTCTATGTCATGTCCTGCCACTTCACTGTTCAAATTTGGCACCGGAATAGGCGAGAAGAATCTAGAGTTGTGGAGAGGCTTATGGAGAACTCTAGAACCCCCTAGATATTTTCAAGAAGGCTTTAGAATTTCCTAGAATGTGTAGAGAATTCTAGAATGTGGACCAAAGTGTAAATATAGAGGGACTTGTATTGTAAATATCATTTTCACAAAGGCCCTAGGAAGTAGTATAAATAGAGGGCCTCCCATTTGTAAATCATCACTCAAGTTGTAAAACATTCCCCAAGCAATAACAAAGTCTTCTTCCAAAACTTTCCAAGTCTTTCTTGCCTTCTCTTAGCGATCCTAGTTCAAAGGGCTTACAAGATCTTGAAAGATTAGTGAGTAAGTTGTCAAGTGCCGCACGGAGCTTTAGTGAGACTCTAAGTCCGTGACATCTAGGTTAGCTTCCTTTAGTTTCTCTCTGCATTTGTAATTTGTAGATGCAAATGAGTGATATACTTCCAGACATATTGCTTGAACTCGGGTAGACAATCCCTAAAGGAAAGACTTGTCTTGTCAATATCTTGGAGAACTGCTATTTACCCTTGTATCTGCCTTGAGCTGTTTTGCATCTTCTACATACTGTTTTAAATTGGAGGCCAGAACTGATTTAAAAATTACTATTTGACGACTTCCTTTTGATAACAAAGAATCTCGTCTCCGCAGAATCCTGGTTTTGATTTCTCACAGGCACAATTCTCCGGGAATTGTCCTGATCCAAAGACCTTCATGGGGGGAATTGGTTCAACTTGATATTGTTCTATTATCTTGAAAGTTCCATTGTAACTATGGACCTAACTAGATATGCATTGTTATGATGAGATGATAAACTCTCCACTGGAATTCCTAAATGTATTATGAAATATTAATTCTTGGTAACCATCTTGTTTACTGGTAGGTTTATTAATCACTTTGTTGTTGATTAAATATGATTGCTTATGCGACATCTCTATACTACATATAATGTGTCGTTCATATAGGTTATAAAAATTGTCACGATATCTGATTATTCCCCTATTGAATGTGACATCTTTCATTTATGTGTTGTGCTTAGGGATTCTCCTGGCAAAGATTCTTTATAAATTCGACATTGTTAAAATGATATCAAAATTATACTCAATAAAAAGTGAAGAATATAAAGATATCATATTCTTTAAGGTGAGGTACAATAGATTTGAAAGTAATGGAGGTAATAAGAGGAAAAAATTTACATCACCAAGCTATACAAATTTATTTTTGTGAATTGATAATGTATGTTAATTTTGATCAAGTAAAACAATGTATGTTCAGGCAAGTATTTTGAATTTATTGAATTGGTATAAATAGTTTTCGAAATCAGATGAGGAAGATGAAAATATTCAATTGGTTTTTTTATTTCTTCTGAAGGAGAGGGAACTTTAATCTTTATATCCGTGGGTCAATAAACAATGAGCACGTCATGCTGTTGTCCACTTGGATGGTACATATTAAGCTTAATACATTGATAACTCCTCAAATTTATTTTTAAATTTTGTTTAGACCATTAAACTATGACTTAATTCATTTAAGGATTTGAGCACATAATGTTGAAGAGATAATTCAATTAATACATTTTGTTTAGACCATTAAACTAGGACATAATGTGTTTCTCTGTTCTCAAGTGTCATTACATAGATAATCAGTCATATAAAATACGGAAAAGGGTCAAAAATACCCTCGAACTATTCGAAAAGGTTTAAATATACCCTCCATCTATCTATTGGGCTAAAAATACCTCTCAATCCACCTTTTTGGCCTATTTTTACCCTTAAAACTTAACAAATTTTTTAAAGTTATTATTATTAGTATTACTTATTACGTGGTGTCTTCCTATTGGATAAAATAAAATCCCCAATTCACCAATTTTTTCCAACCCGCCCCGATTCATATCCACGACTCCATGACCCAAATTCCATTAAACACAATTACACAAGTAATCCCAAATTTAATATGGTCACCCTCTTCGTCTTCTTCTTGGAGCAGCATCTTTCACCCTCTTCGTCTTCCTCTTGGAGCAACAATTTTTCAAACCATCCATGAAGCAGAGGCCAGAGGCTACCTCATCATTCATCGTCATTCCCAAAACGAATTCATTGAAGAATTTTGAAAAATTATTTCTCCCTTATTTTATTTTTTCATCTTGTTGAACTTTATATGGATAATTATCATCCCTCTAAATAATATATTACTCCCAATACAGTCTCATTCATAGTTGGTTTGTCGTATTTGATCCGATCTAGTTGAATACTTCAATTAATTCATAATCTATTTAAACTTTTAATTCTCTGATTTCGTTATGATCACACTAAAATTCAATTGTTCTTCGAAAAATACCTGCTTTATTTAAAAAATAAAAAATTAATGGCGACGGCTACGAGGAAAGTTGGGGGTTATGTGTCTACCTCTACTTCATGGATTCCTTTAAAGAATTGCTCCAAAAAGAAAGACAAAGAGAGTGGGTATTAAATTTGGGTCATTTGTGTTTAGTTGGATTTGGGTCATGGGAATGTAGTATGGGTCGGACAAGTTGGAAAAAAATGGTGAGTTGGGATTTTATTTTATCCAATAGGAACACGCCACATAATAAACAATACTAATAATAATAATTTTAAAAAATCTGTTAAGTCTTAAGGGTAAAAATAGGCCAAAAAGATGGATTGAGGGGTATTTTTAGCCCTATAAATAAATGAAGGGTATATTTAAACCTTTTCAAATAGTTAGAGGGTATATTTAAACCTTTTCAATTAATAACATTGCTTTGTTTTAATTATGTGTTAGGCTCAATTTGGAACTTGCCTTGATATCTCTTCATATAACCATATGATATGAAATATTTTAAATAACTAACTTATTACCTACTATACGTTTGAAAATACGTACAATAAAATTTTAAAATTTGAACCAAACATGTGTTGTAAAATACTTTATTATGTATTCAAATGTCGAATTTAAATATGAATCTACCAGTTGCAGTAAATTGATCTGGACAAAACTTTTAATTGAACACGACACAGAATCAAATCCTTTTCCAATAAGGTCCGCACTTCAATGCCTTAATAGAAGCACATATTCCCCCTTCACTATTTTGCTTAATTAATTTACATTTTTCATCGAAAACTCTCTCTCCTAACACCCATCTCCCTTTTATATAACAACAAAAACACATGTGTAAAGCATACACAGAATTGCTTATGCACGTAGCTCTTTCAGCCATTTGTCTTCGCGCCGTATTTGCCAAATCTTCAATTCCCTTTTCACTCTTTTGGTGAGAACTGAGAAACCATGCAAAAACTCTGTATTCAAATTATTTGATTCAGTTGAAACCCTACCATTTTCGATTTTATCGGAGCTCAGTAGAAGATTTTGATAAAAGAAGCTTAAATTATGGTGAAGGAAGCGAAAGATTCATCAGTACCCACAACCCATCGGTGTTTAATTGTGGGGAATTACTGTCACGATGTTCTGATCAAGGACGACGTCGTAATAGCGGAGTCGCTGGGCGGAGCGGCGTCGTTCATCTCCGCCGTGCTTGATGGTTTGTCTGTTTCTTCCGACTATATTTCTAAAGTGGGTCCTGATTTTGTGTGCTCTGTTAATCACCGCCCGATCACTTCGTCCTCTTCCAAAACCACCGTTTTCCACGCCTATTTCTCAACTGAAAGCACACGGCAAGATCGCATCTTAAAACGGGTCACTGCATGTGACCCGGTAACTCCCTCGGATCTCCCGAACTCAAAATTTGATTTTGGGTTGGCTGTAGGTGTTGGTGGAGAGATTTTGCCTGAAACCCTTGAGCGGATGATTGAGATGTGTAAGGTGGTGTTTGTTGATATCCAAGCTTTGATTCGGGTATTTGACCCGGTTGATGGAACAGTGAATCTTGTACATTTGAATCAAACCGGGTTTTGGCCTTTGTTGAATAGAATTGGGTATTTGAAAGCATCCGCGGATGAGGCACCATTTGTGGATGTGGAGGAAGCTAGGAAATGGTGTTGTGTGGTAGTGACCAAAGGGAAAGATGGGTGTACAGTGTATTCTAAAGATGAAGAATTGTCCATTGCGCCTTTTCCAGCTTATCAAGTTGATCCAACAGGAGCTGGGGATAGCTTTCTTGGAGGTTTAGTTGCAGGGCTTGTTGATGGATTGGCAGTACCAGATGCTGCATTGCTGGGAAACTTTTTCGGATCACTCACTGTAGGGCAAATTGGGCTTCCCAAGTTCGACTCGCTGATGGTACAGGTTGTTTAGATACTCCCATTGATTATGATTGTCATTTGTTGTTTGCCAATGTTTTAAGTGTGCCGAACTATTAATTTTGTAATGCTTGAATGCTTTTATGAGCTTCTTACGACAGATCAATCAAACTAGTTGAACTATGTGAAACGTAAGTTAGCAGATTACATACATGCATTGTTTAGTTTTCTTTCTAATTTTAATTCTATAAGTTGTTGGAAGAAAATGCATATGAAGAGATGAGCTTCTTTTTTTTTGAAAGGCCAACCAAAGAATTTCATAAAAAAACACAGATTACTACAATATATTCAAGTGCTGCCATAACTTCAAATACAAATAAGTAACTTCAAATCTGCAAAAGTTTATTATGGAATATCATGATCAAAGTTTATAGTTGTTTGTGCTAAAGATTTTTGCCTATTTTTTTTTTAGTCCGGGTGAGGAAGAATGAGAGTTTTGTAATTGAACTGTCAAATTGTGGTTAATCTATCTCTGTCCCACTGCCTGAATATGCAATTTGAATTTTGCAGATAGTTCAAGTGATGTTATTAATTGAGTTACTTTTAAACACAGAGAAGTCTACTACTATGTTATGACTCTGTAACATTTAAAAGCAGACTCCATTGGACATCTTCCATTTGGATAGACACCTTCCATTTCTCTTCTTTGTTGTTCATAAATAAAATGAGCGAGAGTCAATAACATATAAGACTTCGTGATCTCTTTGGGATGGAAGTTATTAGGAAGATGATGTTTTTCTTCTTACCTGTCACTCAATGTTGCAATTTCTTTTATTAATGTTTTTTCCATCTTATACTTTTCTTCCTTATACCGTTTTTGATGAAGTTTTCTTCCTTATACTGTTAATAGTTACATATAATTGTAACTACATTTAGTTTTTGCCTTTTGTTAAAAAAGAGGAGTTCCAATTATTAGTTGATAACTTAATATCCAATTCCTTTGCCTTATGTTGCTTTTTAAGAGAAGTTTAAGATATTTCTATACACGAAGTTAATGGAATTTTTAGATATTGTCCGTACATGGATCAGTTTAAATAAGAGTGGGAAAGAAAATGCAGTATTGTTGGTGGGTGTTAGCAGAAGTGCAATTTGCTTAGTCATTGACTACCTATAGATCTCAAATTCTTAGACATATTGTGTTGCACTCCATTTGTAGTTCATTAGTTCATTCATAGAAACCACAGAGAGTTAGAAGTCGAACTGGAAATGAACTTCTGAAGAGAAAAATCATTATCCTATCACTAGTAATAGAAGATGTTCTCTTAATGTTATCTTAATAACAGTCTGTCAAAGAACTAGAATTTATATTCTGCAGTTCTAATGTTATCCTAGTAAGCAGAAACTTGCAAACAGCTGCAGTTCTAATGTTGACATGGGGTCTGCCAGAGATGAAATAGGATCACTAAGTTATAAAAGTCCATAGAAATCAGCATCTTGACATGAGAGTCTTTCTAGAGAATGAAATGAGTAACAAACATCGGGATGCTCGTCTTATTGAACCTTCTCTTCTTGGCCTGCTTCCTCTTCTCCTCTTATGATGATAGATTGATAGTGATGACATGTGTATGTTGAAGAGAATTAGAAATTTACACCTATTGTCATGATGTAAAGATAGATAGAGTCCCCACAGATCAGCATGTTGTTGATCCTCTCACAAAGGCAGTTCCTCAAAGCAAGTTCAATTACCATGTAAACACAACTGACTGTGATTTTATTATTTGAGTTGCTCTCATGCTTATGCGAATATCGCCTGTTCTTTGAATGCCAAGTTTTTGCTAATTTAGTTCTTAATCTTTCTCCAGAAAGTGAAGGATGATGTGCTAAAAAGAAGTTTGCAACATTTTGGGTCCCATGAGAAACGTGAAGACGAACCAAAGAGATTGAAGCCATTAGATCATGAAGAATTCCTAGCAGCTCTCAGTGCCGCCAAAGTGGTACCAGCATACCCTATCAAAGAATGTAAATGGGACTTGCATAGTTCTCCCGGAGTATTGGAACAGCCCCCCTGCAATGGTCATCGGAGATTACCACTTAACCCTGTCTGTGAAGAACCGATTAAATCAGTTGATAGTAAACCTTGAATAACGAGTGTGGGGTTGTTCCATGCTCTTGAATATTTGGTTAGAGTTGTTAGTTCTGAATAAAGAGAGTTCAAGCATGATATTCTCTCTACTGGGCATTAGTTTTTTTGTAATTGCAGAATTAGCTTTAACAAAATGAGGCGCAGATTATTTAGTTTTTCTTTTAGAAGTAGATAAATTGTGATGCTCAGCAAAAAATGGAGGAGGAATTTGAATTTGCTGAATTAGTACACTCCTAAGATCTATATGAAGAAGCCATAACGCTCAAGCGAAAGATAAAACAAATATTACTCCCTTTTCTATTTGCTTTCGTGATGGATGAGTTGACGCGGTCCATTCAAGAGAAGGTCCCATGGTGTATGTTATTTGCGGATGACATAGTATTGATTGATGAGACGCGGGACAGAGTTAATGCGAGGTTGGAGGTGTGGAGACAAACGCTGGAGTCCAAAGGGTTCAGGTTGAGTAGGACCAAAACAGAATATTTGAGGTGCAAATTCAAAGATGTGTTGGATGAGGTAGATGTGGAAGTGAGACTTGCCACACAGATCATTCCTAAGAAAGAAAGTTTTAAGTATCTTGGGTCTGTAATCCAAGGAAGTGGTGACATCGACGATGATGTCACACATTGCATTGGGGTTGCTTGGATGAAATGGAGGCTTGCCTCTAGAGTCTTGTGTGATAAGAAAATTCCACCTAAACTCAAAGGTAAGTTCTACAGAGTGGTAGTTAGACCAGCCTTGTTGTATGGAGCGGAGTGTTGGCCAGTCAAGAACTCACATGTTCAAAAAATACATGTTGCGGAGATGAGGATGCTGAGATGGATGTGTGGGCACATTAGGAGCGATAAGATTAGGAATGAGGTTGTCCGGGAGAAGATAGGAGTGGCCTCTGTGGTGGACAAATTGAGGGAAGCGAGACTGAGATGGTTTGGACATGTGAAGAGACGGAGCGCTGACGCCCCAGTAAGGAGGTGCGAGAGGCTGGTTGTAGAGGGTACGCGGAGGGGTAGAGGTAGGCCTAAGAAGTATTGGGGAGAGGTGATTAGACAGGACTTGGCTCAGCTTCGCATTACCGAGGACATGACTCTAGATAGGAAGGAGTGGAGGTCGCGTATTAAGGTTGAAGGTTAGTTGGGTTAACGTGTTGTCTTTCCTTGCGAGGGTATGGGTTGTTAGCGTTTGTAGTAGGCCTAGCATTGCGCTTGTAGTTCTTGTCTGTGTTACCTATAGCCTTAT